>JAMKCH010011550.1:0-48559 GCA_023653785.1 Ophioderma brevispina
GGAAGGTACGCTGGCCCACGGCCAACGATTTTCGTGCCCATATGGAGTGGTGGTACGATGACGTCATCGCACTTTTTGAACGTATCGTAGTGCATTGTACACCAGCCGCATCTCATTGATTTCTATTGGGTTTTGGTAGTGATACGGCTAAAAGGGGCATTTCGTGATCCACAACCTCGTCACCCCGACGACTTACCTAAAAAAAAAAGTTGAGATTTTAATCATATGAACCGTTAGGCTTTATAATCCACGTGGACCTAATCTTACGTGCAAATTCGGTGTATCTGTAAGAAAATTCACAATTTGTAGTCTGTCTGTAAACGGACAGAAATTCAGCACATTGGGCTATGGACCTTGAGGAAGGAAATAAGCAATCGATCCTAAACTACGAAACCGCAAGATCGGTTATCAAACTCACACTTTGTGAAATAAGCTTTTCTCAAGGATATAATGTAACCAGCAAGACATAGACCCATTGGTGTTAACATACCAATGTGAACTCACGTGTTTGAGTACATTAAACCTCGAAGGACACTGTCATACCTGAAAACCCTCGCAATATCAACTACAATGAAGCATTTTAAAGAAAGACGAAGAAGAGAACGAAAACAACCAAGGATCTAAGAAACCAACTCTTCCAGCATCTAACTAACGTTCTAGGCGCACTTCACTAACCTCTGTGTTTGACCTCTTCTGTCGAGGAGCTGCAGAGTACATCTGTCAAAGTCAAAGTGATGTTTTGGTTCGTTTTTGATGAGCTGATATATTGAAAGAATCTTGGCCGCCATCGTATGAGTCCATAGACAATGTTGAGCGGTTATTATAGCGCCACCCAACCTGGACACCACAAGACTGTTGTCAAAAGAACATGTATTAAAGAGACACTGGCAAATTGAAAAATATGTGAGCCCTCAAGATTTTTCAAAAATCTGATATTTTGCATGGTGTAAGGCTTTTATATACAACAGCCCTCACCCGAAATGATTTAAACCAAATCAGTTCGTAGGGTAAAAAGAACGATTTTATAATTTAGCGTCGACGGCGACGTTAATAGCAGACGACGAACCCGAAAATGGCCGTTCAACACAAGAACACGACGGGCCCCGTCGTATGCTGTTTCCCCACGCTAGGCACACTGTTTGATCGGTCTATAACCTTTGTTGGTTTTAATATCGTTGAGGTACGAGTCAAATATATTCATGTAATATTACACATTTGTTGATTAAAGGTATGCGAAAAACTTAAAAAGTGTGGCCTACAAAATTGCCTGGATGTCTTTACCATCATTATCAATGTCCCTATCTGTTGGGGTAGGTTATTTTGATGTGTAAACTATATTCTGTCTTCCAATGGCCACGACTATCATTTGAGAGCAAATGAAAATAGAAAAATTTAATATTTTGTGAAAAGTGCCAGTGCAGCTTTAAGTCATTGAATATGTTATCGTTAGCAAAAAAGGGAGAGTAACATGATATCCTATTCATAATTATTGGTCAATCAGCGATGTTATTGTTAGTTATATTTCGAGCAGTAGGCACAAATGTATGTGAAAACATCTCAACTATTGTGAATAATCTCAGCCTCGTTCGCAACATTGAACAAATCGCAGGTGTCTCTCTGAAAAGTATATCTTATAGCTCGCGCACGGACAATGTGCTGAATTGAAATCCCGAAATGCACTGTAATGTGGTTTTTAAAACAGGAAATAAACACACGTTTGAAAGAACCGCAGGGTTTAGGTTTATAGGCATGCCAAGTTATCGGATTACGGTGTAGGGGTGGTTTAGCGACTGTGCAGAGTCATACCGTGTTATTAAAAGCCCACTCGTTACAAGTCGGATAGGGATATCTCACTCGACTCCCCCTACCCAATCAGCCCATCAAAATTTGAGATTTTGATATCATAGAAACCTTGCATTTTTCTTATTTTTAATAAAAATGAGCAGGAGGCTGTATCTCGAGATAGAGGGCGGAACATCTTTTTGCGGCCATTTGATTAATGGTGGCCAAAAAGGCACAGATTACATTGCATGCTAACGTGACGCAGCATATGAAGCAGCTTGAGACCATTCACAAAAGTTATGGGTCGATAGGTCAATCTGGGGTCATTGTTGTTACACGATTTGCAAACGGCTCCTTCCAGGCTGAATTTGAAAGAATGTCTTCAAACCATGCTTCATGATTCACATTTGTTAAAGTACTTTTGACCTCAGGACCTGAAGTGACCCCTTAATGACGTTGACCCCCATGCCGAGCTCATGTAAAGGGTCGTGAGCTCTTCATATATATGAGTCACATGACCAGGCAACGTTCTCATTAGCAGACATGCATTTGAAGATTTTTTTTACATTAAGACCCGAAGTTCCCCTTTAATGACATTTGCCCCGTGGCCTAGACACATCTTTGGTGAAGGGGACTCAGGCATCTTCATATACATGGGGGTCACGTGACCATTACGACCTGGCATATATAGCAGGTATGAATTTTCCCCTGCTGTTGGGGGAAGTATTCAAATGTTGGTGAGGACTTGATGAATGCCAATTAAAAGTGGTCCAAATTTAACATTGACAATTGCAATCACGCTGTGAGGAGATTAAAACTAATTCAAGATAGACAGTTATGTCTATCAGATAAGTTTTCTGTTTCTTTGTTTCAATATTAAGGTGAGGGAAATTCGCGATTTGTTGGAGATCTCTTTCGTAGTGTTACAATCACAAGCATCATGTAGGACTTTATAGTTATTCCTTCTATTAAGTAATAATTTTCGGCGAATTAAATTTTCCACAATCTGTCTTTCTTTAAATGGTGCGTTTCTTTTGAATTTTGTGACCTTAAGAGTCTTTGTTCTGTGTTCTAATGCTTACTTATCTCTTAATGGTATAAATTTCCGTGATGGTGTTATTTTTTTCAGTAACCTGCGTCTTGTCTGAAGGCACGAAAATAAATCTGTCGTGAATATTACGCTATTATCAGCTATCACCAATCTACGCGGGGCGCTATACTGCAGCTTCCGGTGGTGCGTCGAAATTAGGTAACGCTAAAATATAGTTGTTTTGTTACCGGTGTAATCAGTACTTAATTTTTATGGAGTAATAAATGGTAATTCATTATACAGATTTTTGGTCAATAGTTTTGTAATATTTGCAATTTATCTGTTGGAGTAGTTATTTTATTATTTTAAAAAAAAAAAAAAAAACATGAGATGATAAACCTACTCAAATCTGTTGGGACATTCAATTCCAAACAAGCAGGGCCAGACAAAAAATACATACCAGTGACATCATTAGTGAAACTATTGATTTTTCAGTCAGGTAATGAATTTAGATTCACACCAGTCACCTGGAATTTTCTATTACTCTCTGGAAAAAGCAATTAGTTTCACTATGATGTCATCACCAAACCCAAATATTAGAATGGTTCTAGTCCCTCCTTAGACTTGAGCTTGACACAAACCACATCAATTCTATTTGCATTCTGTGCCTGTAAGAATGTTTGTGGATATATTGGAAAAAGCAACCGAAGATTAAAATGATGAACATTATTTTTTTATTCTGTGACAGAAGACACAGCTGGTTAGAAGGGCGCACACCACCAAATAATATCCATGAATTCCACGGTTTTTTAAAAATGGTTCATGTGCGTCCGTGGTAGGTTCTGTCTGGCGGGACTGCGGGCGTAGTTTGACGAAGCGGGAAAAGGCGTGCAGCAGAGAGGGAATGAGAATATAGTAATACCATTGTCAATACAACAAAACAAATGGCCGGCAAACACAGCACAGCACAGTTTCAAAAAGTTCAACAATTCCCGCGGCCAAAACACACGCCAACATTCCCACCAGACTACCATGAGACATATTTGAGCGTTAAGGGGGGCTTTTCATGCCAGAATCGTTCAATTTTTGAAGGGAAAGCTATAAAATTTGTAAAATGACTCTATAGCATCAGAGGTTCCGAAACAAAATAGACCAAAATATTAGGCCCCCTGGTGGCCGCCACATTGAATTCCAAAATTGGCCGCCAAAATCACAATTTTGGAAATTCTTATTTTACAGCAAACTAAACCAAATTTGAGGTGTCTAAACCTATGTTTTGATACCAAGGAACCTCTTGGTGATCTCAGTATTTTATTTGGAGGCGTCATATTGAATTTTCAAATGGCTTCCAATTTGAATTTTAGCCATATTTCCAATTCTATGCAGTTCTGATTAACTTCAGTGTCTATATTTGGCATAACCAGGACAACTTTCAGTGATCATAAGTTATTTTTTAGCATAATTCTTTTTCTACAGCACCTAAAGGCAACTAGTCTATTACCATGGTTTTAATGCCAGGGAACCATTTGGTGGGTTCTTATACATTCACAATGGTTCCATTCAGTGACATTTTTAAGAATGGCCGCCATACTTGGCCCAAGTCGGGAAGTAAGTTCAAGACGTCAACTGGTGGTCGGGCAAAAAGCCAAAATTTCAGGAATTCTCGAGCGATAATGCTAGAGGTGCCATGTTGGGGAAAGAACTTTTGGAGGTTCAATGGGGCTTACCTCCAAGCTCAAGATAAGAGCGGATTAAAGTGAACCTCAGCAACTAAGACCGGGCCCTCAAGCGCTAAGGGAAAAGCAGGGAAGGAAAGGAGCGCCCCCCCCCCATTCCACGATGGCGCTACCCCCATCAGGGCTATCAGGCCCCTCAGAACAGGAGAGGAGAGAAGCAGGAGGAGATGGCACCGGCGGTAAAATAGGCGGGAAGCTACGTGGTAAATGAACGGAGAGTGTAAGGGCCAAAAACAAAGGTCGGGGTCAATCCAAGGGCTGTGGCTGTCAAGGCGGCCAAGCCGGTATGGCAGGTGATATTAGTCCGCCCAGGCTCACGTCCAGGGAAACAATTGGTGGAACCCACAATCGATCAGTTGAATCTTCACGCAAATTAGTTTCCACGCTTTTATTCCGTTGTCGTCTATTGGACCCCGGACTATGATACCTGCCGGACTTTGATTACTTTCACAACGGTGTTGAAAAGTAATCATAGTCCGGCAGGTATCAAAGTACGGGCACCATAGACGACAACGGGAAAAAGCGTGAAACTAAGATTGCGTGAAGAGTCAACTGAAATTAGTGCCCTATGGTCACCATTGTCCCGGACTGTGAGACCGGCGGTCCATATCTTCTGCCACCCGGCATGTTAGTTAGTCATTTAGATTAAGTTCAGGTTATTTTAAGTGACTTTTATCCATGGCATAACGGGGGTCTTCATTTTGCCTGTTTCATGGTCACAACGTGGCCTTAGTGCGTTTAGATCATTTAAAGACAACGCTTCAGCACATTTAACTTTGCTGCTAAACTTTCACTTAACACTTAACTAAGTCCCTATAAAATGGAAAACATATATTTTCACTTTTACGATAGGGCCCATTTTGACCCCCCCCCCATAAACGAAGGAAGTAACATTAAAATGCTGATTATATCGCAGTTGAAGTCAAATGGCAAATCGTTTTCTGTGCAAAACAAACGTCATAACTGATTGAGTTGTGGGAGTCAATACCTGTTATCACACACTACAAATGCACGTTTCACCTAATATTACCCAATTTTGCACAAAGTCACAATTTTGACGGGCTGCTATTTGAGAACGGAAAGGATATGAATTTTTGCTTTTTGTGACCTATCCCTTAGCTACTCCCAAGAGTTAGAGCAAAATCCAAGGTGTATGGTGAACTCCCTTCCTGTTTTGGCATGAAAACCTTATGATTCATTCAAAATTGTAAACTGGGCAGATATGTTTGAAATCAGTTTTTGACAATTATCTTAAAAATTTTTTATTATTATTAATTTGGATATAAAAATATATTGCTGACCCCCCATAATGTGGCCATAATCCGTCACATTTTTAGTGGTCTCTCAACCTTCTAGGTCCAACGGTTCTGTAGATACAGTCAGTAGTACTTCGCTCAAAGGGGGCGTGACCTCCCAAAAAAAGGGCGTGGCCATTTCAGCATTTTCGGCGTCAGTGGAATTATGTTGCCACCCAAATTTTTCCTGGACCTTCATTTAGTGGATTGCTGAAGAGTTTAGCTCTGACATATATTGCATACACAACCACCATGAGCTCTTAGGCCTATGTGTTTTCTTGGGGCCTTTTCTTTGTAGCACGTCATGGAAGTTGTTAGTAGAACTGTTAAGCATGAGAATCGTTCATTTTTTGAAGAAAGCATGAAACTTTGTACATGACTATCTATAGCATCAGAGGTTTCTAAAAAAAGATAGACTCCAAAATATTACGGCCTCCCTGGTGGCCGCAATATTGAATTCCAAAATCGCCGGCAAATCACAATCTTTTGATATATCTTTAATTCTACAAACTAAAACCATATGAGGTGTCTAAACCTATGTTTTTGATACCAATGAACTCTTGTGCATCTCAGAATTTTTATTGGAGGCTGCCATATTGAATTTCAAGATGGCGCGCATAAATTCTCAAAATGGCTGTCAAATTTGGGCCTTTTTTTAAAATTATTAAATTTGCCATATTTCCAGTTCTGATTAAAGTTCAGGTGTCTATATCTATGTTTCATACCCAGGAACTTCATCGATCAGAAGTTGTTTTTCAGGTGGCTACAATATTGGATTTCAAGATGGGCGGAAAGATTTTATATTCAAAAATTTGCTTAAAATACATTTCTAGCATTATGTCTCGTTTGGGCCCAGAACAGAACCTATATAAAACGTACGCTACCGTGGAAATAGTCCACCGGCAGCGAGCACTAAATTTCGGACAATTAACCGCCAACACGCGTGAATCGACACGGTGAATCGTCCTTAACCGCAAATTGTTTCTCAAAATGGTAAAGAATAAAATCTTCCCGAGACCTTGCGGTGGAGGATAAAACATTGTGGGTGTGTCTTAAGGTCACGCAGGGTAGGTTTTGATCGCTAAGCTTATCCCCTTTCACTTCTGAGAGGGAAAGATACCGCGGTCTCGATAGCTCCCCCCGGGGGGCCTTCCCATCTTGGAATGAACTTAATGTAGACTGTCAGACTTCCCTTATGGCACCCAAAGGCCCACTTTGTAAATTTCACCCGCAGACCCCCCATATTTTGTGAACATTTAACATATCATTGAAAGCCTTGTATTTGTTTAGAAAATTTTGCAAAAATCTCACCCAAAAACCGCTTTTTGAAAATTTTGTAATTGTCATTCGGAAACATCCAATTTTTTTGCATAGTTGGCTCTCTATACACCCAAGACCCCTATTCAGTGGGTCACCGAATTCCCCTGGGTTTGGAAGCACGAGTCTTACACCCATGCCCTTTTCTATGGAGTAGCCCCCTCCTGGTAGCTAACCCTCCCCCGCAACTTAAATTTGACAGTATCCCACTATTATTTCCCAGGCGGGTGTAGAAGAAAGGGAAGGTAGGCTCTAGATATTGTCCAATTCCCCGTCTCTCACACCGAGAGACGTACCTTACCTACGCTCTTGAGGTGCCCACTTCTACTGCACACAGTGCTTGCAGTAGCATCACTCCTCGTCACGCTGCTGACTATCCCCTTACGTCCCTAGAGGCAAATGACTAACAACCTAACGGATCACCGGCAAAAAAGGAGGTAGTGGGTATTTTGGTTTTTAGATCTAGGAGCGCTTTCCCTCCCTCCTAAGCACAGAACCTGGTCCGCTCAGTGATTTATGAAAGTGGCAAAATGGCATTAAACTGGCAGTTGTCTGATCCACAAACCTCGTCCCCCCGACTTACCCTAACTATTTTGGGATTTTTATAACTCTGACTGTTAGCCTAGTAATACCACTGCCAATCTTACGTGCAAATTCGGACGTTCATTTTTAAAGAATCGCATTTTGTATTTCCTGTCCGTAAACACAGAATTCCAACACAGTAGCCTATGGGACCGTGGGAACAAGCAATTGCCTCATAACACAACAACGCAAGATCCGGACAGCTCAGTTTTGGGAATAGCTTTTTCTCAAGGACATTTAGTGATCAATGAATAAAACAGATGGTGCTGAAATCACTAAAGACACCTTTAAGGATTTTAAGGGATAGGGCCGAGGAGGATGACAAAACCTTTTTTAGTGTCTTCGCATTATGCTTGATACCCCTTTAGTGTGGGCACCAAGGTTTTCTCTGACCCCATCCCGCGGCCTAATAGCCTGGTCTGGAGAACAAAACCAACACTGGGAGTAGCGTAACAGGCAAGGTCTGGTTCTTTGTGAGAAAATCCGCCGTGAAGGATGCACTGTTAAAAATACACCTGTAACAAAACAGGCCTTTGACTGGCAGCTGGGATTCACAAACGTACAGAACGTAAAATAACTGCAGGCCGAAAAATACGAAACCTTGCAGGGAATGTAAAAAAATAACTGCCGTAAAATCTCAGGCTTCAACCTTGTTTGTTTTTTTGTTTAACATATTAAGAATTAAAACGTTATTTACCATCCTCATAACCAAACTTTCACGTTGTAGCTAATTGCATCATACAACGTATTACGTTACAACGTGGTTGTAAAAAAGTATATTTCAAGGCAACCACAATTTTAAAAAGAAAAAGGCAAGAGCAAGGGAAATGTGAAAAAAATCAAGAGATTATAAACCAGTTTATACACTTTGTTTTTTTATGATTATAATGAATGTAACACATTCTAATGTCCCCAATTACTTAATCATCATATGATAAACGTAATACATTATCTTACATAGAATCGAACCAGTGCCTTAAGATTACAGTTCTAAACTTTATCCACTACACTACAATGACTTTACTGATAAAGCAAATGATAAAACTAAATATAAATAATGTGTGTGTGTGTACTAACTTTTTTCAATTTAAACATAAAATCATAATACAAAAAGGAGGAAAAGAGTTTTGGAAAAACTATTTTTAAAAATGATAGGAAATAAGATTTTGCATTTTTCATTAATGACGTTACTTACGACGTTATTTAACACATCTTAAGGTAAAACGATTTCATAGTTGGTTTTCTTACATTAAAACCAAGTAAGTTAAACAGAACATAAATATTACGGTAAAATATGAATAACGTCGATTGTAACTACTTACCTTTTTTTCAAAATGTGTAGTATTATTTTTTTAGCCACTGTTTAATTTCATTTTTCTGCTCTGTTCAATTGTAATTTTTAATGTTCGGTATATAGGTAATAAAGCGTGAATATTCTTTAATTAATTGGGGTTTACGTAAGTTAAAGTCAAAGTCTGGTAAAATTGAGGAACATTTTTAACAGTGTTGTACAACGCCATATTTTGACCAATTAACAAGGCATGTAATTTTGGACCCCCCGTCGCCGCCAGGCGACCTGCCACGAAAACGCGTCTTCCAGGCAGATCAAAGAAGACGGACATCTCTAGTGGCTCAATGGCCTAAGACGCTAAGACATGGAGCACTAGCTGCAGGTCCACGCCGGAACTAGTGAACCAACCGGGTGAAGTGCCGAAAACATATTATTCCAGCCAGAGTCGTGGAGAATCGGAACTATTAGAGACAACTGATTCGGCTCTAAACCCCGATAGAGGCACCAATCAACAGTGGGTCAGCATCCCGACTCTTTGGGCACCAAAATCCGCCGTGGAAATTCTTTTAAGAAATTCCCAATGTGGCCCACACATACGCATCAGACGCGTATCGATCCTCTCGATGGCGCACCATCTAATAGTAACCGGCGGGTACGAAATCTAAATTCTCCGCCCTCCTGAGCATGGAGCGCAGTAGTCTGTTCATAAAGTCCTCGTCAGATGTACAATTGGCAGAAATAGCGTCAGGCATGGTTTGAGAGCGCAGATTGTATAAAACTCCCTTGGTCGACGGGCGGCGGAGGGACCCGCTACCAGATCCCGTTCCTGAGGGAGAAAGACATGGTCCCTGACTAATAGCTCCAGAAGCCGTGGGAACACAGCGATGGCCGCAGGACGCTGCCAGGCAGAACCAGTCGCGTTGTCGGACTGACAAACCTTCTCGAAAGGACCTTGGTATCATCGGGGGTCCTTGCCTTTGTCTCCTTACTGTTAATATGTCATTATTGTCATGTCGTCGCATTGGACCAAGATTACTTTTCTTCTGGTTAGAGTGACGCAGTGCTCCAGTGGGAGAAAGATAGCCAGCAGCTCGAGTGCATTGTTTGGCAAGGTTGCATGGGAGACCACCCGAGTACTGTCCAGCCGGTCTCCATATGGAAGTGCATGCGGGGTTCCGAGTACACCTGTTTAAACGTTCAGGCAGTCCACTGCCCCGATATTTATTGTAGTTAAAGCAAGGTGGATGTAGAGACCTCCCGCATTGCAATCGAGAGGCATATCACAGCACGTTAGGCCAACAAAGCTAACGCTATTTTCCCGCTGGAGCTTGTCCCACTTGGAAAACTTAAGGTAGATAAACCTCACCCTCGGAATGGGGGTAAACAGGCCGTGAACTCATGATACATATCGCGGTCAATGCCAACGCCCTGCCATGCCCCTGCAATTCCATGAGATGACCGCCCACTCACAGGTGGCAAGAGGGCTGTCCGGGTGTGTAATAGGCGACCGGTGCTAGAATAACCATTGTCCGAGTACTCATAGTCAGGGGAACAATGGTGAAACACATAGGGCAATCAGTCATGGACCTCTTTCGCAACATTAGTCTCACGCCTTATTCCGTTATAGTCTATGGAGTCCGGACTATGTTCCACACCGGACTCTATCTGCTTTCACACCGGTTCCAGGCATAACAAAATTTATGACCCCTACCAAAGTTGGGCCCCCTTGGTGGCTGAAATGAAAAAGTCGCTAAAATTAACCAATTTTTAAGCCGCACTACCATTGGCGTAGCCAAGGGGGGACAACCCCCCCCCCCTCCCACCACAACACACAGTCATTGAGAAGGGGAGCCAATGGGAAGGTGAAAAAAAAGCGAAAGAAAAAAGATGGAAGAAGAGAAAGGGAAAAGAAGATGAGAAAAAGAGGGAACTAGGGAAGAGAGAATGGGACATAAGAACGAGAGAGAAAGGTGGAAGAAGAGAAACAGGAAGACGCAAAAGAAGGAAACGGGGAAATGAAATTTAGGCTCTGAAAACCATAGACTTTTAGCTTCTGAAAATGGGCCAAAACCCAGGGACATTACGCCCCCCCCCCCCCCGAGTCAGGTCTGGATGCTGCAACTACGGGTCGCATGGTAGGGATACCGTATGTAATTAAAATGTGGCTTGGTAATCTTAGGATGAAATTCAAATGTGAAGAATGCTAAATTACCAAAACCCCCATGTCAATAAGCCTAATCTTTAAAGATGGCCTTAAGATGCAATAAAGTATCTATCACTACTTACATGGCTCGTCGTTTCAGGTTTTCAGTTTGGGTAATTTAGCGACTTTTTCATGTGGACCGGGCGGGGGGGAAGCAGCAACTTTTTTGGGCATGGAAAGTCTTGATTATTTGACTGTTTCATAGGTCACAGGCATGCAGTTAGTGCGTTTAGATCATTTAAAGACCCTTCACCAGCATTTAACTCTGCTACCTTAGCGTCCCTATAAAATGTGTATAAAAGATATTTCCCACTTACGAGGGGGCCATTTTTACACCTCCAATGAACACGAAAGGAGTAACCAGATAAAATGCTGATATATCACAGTTGAGATTCAAAATGGTCAATAGTTCTGTGCAATACAAACGTCATAACACTAGATATAAATTACCGTGAGTTTGGAGGCAACAATAGAACTGTTCTAAACGGCATTAAAAAAATGCACGGTTGCACCCTACTTATATTATATAAGGTGACAAAGGGTCAGTGATTCACCTTCATTTTGTGGATTGCATTCAGCTCTGTGCTGCACTGTGAGAACACACGTTCGAAACGGGTACTGTCTTCAGATGTTATTACGCTCCCTTTCATGGCTGTTTGCATATAGGGTGGCAGTTGTTTTAGGTGAGCACATCTTCTGCTTTCTAACAACTGTACTGGTTTATGTAGCCTTGATGTTTTTTATCAAGACGTAATACTATTAGCATTTTGCCTAGCTCACTCATTTGGAGTTGGTGAGCATCTCTGGTATCTCTAACAATGTGGCGGGGGGCGTGAATGGATGGGTCGGGCTGAACGGTCATTGATGTTACTTCATTTGTGGATTGATTCCAGCTCTGTGTGGCACTGATGAGAACACAAATTTCGAAACGGTAACTGTCTCAGATTGAGTATATATATATATATATAAAATATTAACCCCAATTTGATCAAGGTTTTGAAGAACGGAAAAGGAAATGAAATTTTATGTTTGTGACCTACCCTTCGTTACCCTAACAATATCCCTGAGGAGAGTTAAAGCAATCCCAGGTCTATGGTGAACCCCTTCTGTTTTGGGCATGAAACCCTTAATGAATTCATTCAAAATTGTAAACTGCATGATATGGTGAAATCAGTTTTTGACAATTACTTAAAAACCTGTGACTTTTGGATATAAAAATATGTTAAACTGTACTACTGACCCCCCATAATGTGGCCATTCCGCACATTTTTGAGTGGTCTCTCAATCTTCTAGGTCAAACGGTTCTGTAGATACAAGGCATAGTCTGTCGCTCAAGGGGGCGGTGACCCCCAAAAAAGGGCGTGGCCATTTTCAGCCCATTTTTCGTTCGGCGTCATGGGAATATTTTACACCAAATTTTTTTCCCTGGACCTTCAATTAGTGGATCCTGAAGAGTTTAGCTCTGGACATATAATGCAACAAACCACCATGAGCTACTAGAGTAAGATAAGAGCCCATATTCCCACCTTCCCTTACAAAGGTGCCCGCGCATATTTAGTTGCCTAAAAATAATTGTAAAGGAATTGTGGCGAAGTAAATTTTAATGTTTTTCATTAATATTTCTGAGAGTCCTATAAACAATAACACTACGTGCACCGTCGTTTTTACAGGAAAAACTAAAACTACCAACATTTGATGGTTACCAACTACTATTACTTTTTGATATCGATTATTAGTAATATACAAATACAACCAACTTTCGATATCGAAAATAGCAACCATTTCAAATAATACTAATTTCGATATCGAAATTACTAGTATTTAAAATATACCATTTCTTTGACGCAGCAGCACCGGCTGGTACTGTTATATACCGACTTGTATTGATTTGTGTTGATATGACGTGAACACTCTTTATTACGAGCAAAGTCAGAAAATAAAATTTCAAATGACTAGATTATGGGCTTTTAAAGGGGGTTGATTATGGCTTTAAGGGTGTTTCGGGTCCACACCTTGTTCCCCACATACTAAAAAAATAATTTGATCTACTCAAAAGGAATAACTTTCTTGATGCTATCTGGTGAAGCTTCAAACCAAATGAACGTGCTAGATGAAGTAATGATAACTATCCAAACTTACTTTGTATAGATTATACCTCTGATGGCATTTGAACCAAACAGTGAAGTGAATAAGCTATTTGCTTTATTCGTTTAAAAGTTCTACTTCAAATCATCGCCATTGTAATAATCAATACTGTTTGAAGTTGAGATAACTTACCCTCTTTTTATTCATAGCATATCTGACGTGGCACGTTGCACTCCAAAACTAGGCAAGTTCAATTGCATTAAAACCGTCGTTTGATGACCTTTGTCAGCTATTCTTTTTATGACTTTATCTTTAGTTATGTCACTCTCGTCTTACTTAGACTGTCCCACAGTCTCCGCTCTGGGGGGGTCTCTTGGTTTTTGAGTGCATTTGGTCAACATATGCTAAACTAAAAATTGAATTCTTTCAGCTTGCGCCCCCTGGACATGCCGGTCCTAATCCCGCGCCCTCTATTATCCCAACCAAACTGTCCACAAAGCTACAAACCGCGATTAACAGCAGGGCTCCTGTAAATTACACAAGCGGAGTAGCAGCAGATATGGGTTGAGAGTCAGTGTAATTTCCGAAGGAGGGTCTAGTCCTTACTGAGAGAGGCCTCTTTTGTTTGACATCTTACGACTCTTACTGGTTGATCACTCCCGTTTATTTCCAATTTATAGCAACAAAAATATTCCCTTGCATCGGACAAAGACATACTTCTTTTAACGCTTAAGTGACCAGGGTTTTTTCACTCCCGTTTTGTTTCCCAAAGGGGGGGGGGGGGGGCAAGGAATCACCTTCCCAAAGGCAATTGTTGCATTGAATTTATACCACATGAGACAGGTCAGACCACAACCCAATCAGTATAAAAATAAACTTATTATTTGGGATGCAAATTATGGGCAAAATATTGTTTTCAAACTACGGTCACAAATGGATAAAAAAGACGGACAATCCCGATGAGCCTTGGCTCTTACATCAAAAGTTTTTAAAACTTATTTTTTGGGGTGATTCTACTCTAAATAACGAAATTATCATTATCTTATCATAAACCTAGTCATTTTTAAGCATCCTGTCAAATACTACGTCATTTTCCATAGTGGATTTTGTACAGTAACGGTTTACCAACATCAACGATGAAATTATTTTTTTCAAAGTAGCTAAAGGTTTAATTATTTTTTAGCGTTTAACTAATAATTGTTTATTCTGTGTGCCCTACACACACTGTACAAAGATTGGCACCATTCAGAAAAAAAACCTCATCATCACAAAATGATTTCCAATATACCAGCGTTCCTAACCACGTATGACGCATTGAATGCCACGTGTGTTTTTTCAAACAAATGATATTCCCTATTCTGGAGTGCGAAAAATATTTTTGATGTGATTGCCATGTCCCTAAATATGGCGGATTCAAAGGAGCTGCGATAGATAGCTTGCCTAGTGACCTCGAGGAATACAGACACAGGACTGCCACAGTGTTTTGTACATGTATTCCAGCATCTCTTTAATAGCCACAGTTTCACTTAATAACTTGATATTGATCGTTTCTATAGATGATGTGACATTTGTTATGTTTATTGCGCCCCCTGGTCGGTGTAAGAGACAAACTGGCAGGCAAAAGCACCTATACTTTGCATGGGGAAATTCTGTTTTTTTTGCTGAAACTTTTGTTTCGAATTAATAATAAAAAAAAAAAATAACTTTCTTATCAAGCATAATAAGCTAATCATACCAGGCTGCATTTTGTGACCAATTTAGATCGGAAAGCTTCTGCAAGTATTTATAACCATATTTTTAAAATAATACTAACTTTCACAGAAACTACTGTAATATTTTGCCTGCCAGATGGGCGTCCTGAATGTCAACAAGTGACGTCATAGGTCACATCATCTTATATTTACATTTATTAAACGCATGAGTCTGCCTTTAATTCCGTGAAGGTTTATATTTGCCTTCAAATCCCACAACGGCACCAATCCCTCGCTAGTCTAGCGGTTAAGAATGCGTTTTTGGGGAGGGGGGTTATCCCGTTGCTAATGGGAATTTTTCCACTGCAAAAGTTAGATATTGTAACAGCCCATGCAGTAACGTCTTAGGCCAAAAAAAACATTGTTGATTGTCCTCAGTCCTACCGACCCTTATTTTGGAAATCAGGAAACAGTTTTTTTTTCCTTTTTACTGTGCAAAAGAATACCGACCCTAATTTTGAAAATTCCCAAAAAGTTTTTTTTTTTTCAATTTTAACTTCAAAATGTAAAAAAAAATGCCATGTTTAAACAGTTTCTTAGCATGTTAGTTTTGGTTTAATAATGTATCAAGATTTTTTCAGTAAGAATCAACTTGATTTTTGTGTTTTTGTTAACTTTATTAATACAACAGACCATGTTTCAATACAGTTTGCTATTGACATTAAAAAATAAAATAAAAAAAAAAAGTTTTTCCGACCGACGACCCAACTCAAAAAAGTCCTTATGGACAATAAACAATTTTTTTTTGGCCTTAGCTTTGAAAATATATGTTATTTGACTAAAATCCGACTCTCGGTTTCCGGAGAAAGTATCGAGGCCGGACAAAAAAAACAAACTTGGAGAAAGCATTTTGTCATATACTTGGCATGTAGTATTAGTTTTCAACCAGTATACTTACAATATTTTTTCACAAAATAAGTATATGCTGTGTGTTGGTTTCTTTTTAAAGTTTGGGGTATTGAAGTGTTAAATAAATGACAAAGATTAATGTAAGCTCACTTTTACATACTGCGATTACATTTTGTTTTTGAAATTAATAACCAATAATTAATGCTCTTTTCAACCAAACATTGATTAAAATATATATTCCTACTACACATAAAAATGTAAACAATTACACATTCGTATAAATAACGCCCTCAACGTAGCACAAACTTTAAGGCCTATATCTCAGTTCGTAAAAACGCAAAATAGCAATTTCAAAACGCAAATGGTAATGGTATAGGAATGAAATTGGCGGCGATGTTAAGAAACGAGCTGTAGAAAACCATGTCTTCGAATTTTTGAATTTCCCCTCCGTTTTTAAGTTATTCAGTAAAATGCTTATTGGCGTGGTTCGGGTTGCCATTGCAACCAATTCAAAAATCCGAGTACATGGTTTCCTCCGGAAAGTCCCAGCGAACATTCTCCCCAAACCCACGTTGTACGTTGACGGTATTTGAGTTACGTTTGGTCAAACAATCACAGTCCTAGCATCATGGCGTAACCCGACCTTTGCAATGGGGGGCTGAAGGGGTACCGGGTGCCAAGGCTTTTTTGAGGGGGCAATTTGGGCCTTGTCCATAGACACTGTACAAAAAGTCCGTTCTTTTGGGGGGCTGAAGGGGGGGGCAAGATTTTTTGTTTGGGGGGGCTTGCCGCCCCCCCCCCCGCGGTTACTCCCCTGCCTAGCATGTTACCAAAGGTGAAATTACTCCGATTTTTGAAGCTCAGGCGTATGTATATGTGACATTTTAAGAATATAACTGAAATCGCTCCTGGAAATTTCCAGAATAACGGGATAACCCTCCCTTAATCTCTGCTTGTCGATTGTTATGAAAATAGATGCTATAGTGTAATTTCACAAGTTAACAACGGGAAAATTCGCCTGCCCCTTGCCGAAAATGCGAGCTATGTCATTACCCTGCCAAACAATGGACTGCCCACAGAGGATCCAAAGTACAGCGTGTGCTTGTCTGAATATAAGCTACGTTTTTTGGTCCACTTGGCTATACGGAGTATGAATGCCGAAAAAGCGCTCAGTTAGTCTATCTAGCAGATATTGGTTTCCCATGCACTCCCATTAAAACTAATTCTAACATGATTTTTTGAGAACAACGATGTCCTCTTCTCAAGAATTCTTATTTTCCCTAAATCATGTGACTTTTGATTGGACCTGTACAGGGGCCCAATTTTCAAATGCTTCAAAATCTGGACCAAATTGGTGTCAAATTGTTGTATGGGCATGAGCAATCTGGAATGTAAAGTTCCACGTTTCGGATCTTTCGTTTTGGTTTATCGTTTTGGAAGGAGACGAGTATTGCCTAATTCCAAAACAATAACAAATTGATAAGATGTAACTTTACACCGAATTTTACCACCTAACTTACATCCTAGATAGGGCAATACTCAATTTGTCACAAAATTTGTTTTAGTTTTTTTGTTTTTTTGAATTTTTTATAATTTACCTTTATTCACATTTTCAGCCCTGCATGAATGTCCATCCAAAGGACCCTCGTTCCTCCCTGTGTCCATCCCCCCCTGCGACCTAGCCACCGGCGGCTACGCGCTCGGTGGGCTCGTTCAGGGTAGAACGAGGCCTTCTAGATGTCTAAAACTAGCCTGTATTGACATCATAAATATGCCAACGTAATCGATTCCTTATGTTAAACGAATCATTTTGAGTCGTTTCAACTAAAGTAACCATTTTATTGACTTATCCTTTAGAATTTAAGATGGCCGCCAAACGACCGCTTGGACAATATTTGATTTTTGGTAACATGATCAAAATTCAAATAGATGTCGTAGAGATTCTAAGAATCATGTTAGAGTTTGTTTTAAGGGTGTGCATGGGAAACTCAGGTTAATCTGCTAGACTTACAAGGCTGAGAATAGTATTTATGCTTCTCTATATTTTATAATTTTAATTATAAAGTATCGGAGCCTCTTTGATTTTAACGGTAGGGATGGGTAACATATAGTTTTTTCTATGCATAGCCAGACACTGAAACTGTCTGTTTAGTTACTGAAATTAACTGTTTCGTGAACTCAAAAATATTTCCCCATGACGGAAGCTTTATATACTACTTCTCAAGAAAAAATTCTGATTACATCGTCTCATAAAAATAGGTCTACTTGTACCGCTGACATTCAAAAAATTGTTCTCTTGATTTTAATAATTTAGAAAACGACCATAGTACTTACAAGAACGAACCGGTTGAACGTTATGATACCAAAATCCAGGAAAGACTTGCACCTGAAAAGTTTAATTTAAGATTCAGTAACTAAAATTATAGGTCTTCCTTCCATGTTTTTCTGTCTCCAAATAAGGGAATGAAGGTATTGTGTTTAGCCCCTGGAAGAGACACTGTTGTTCTAATAACGGCTGTCGCCCGGGTCATATGACACGAAGATACGCGGAAAGCTAAAACTATACCTTTATTATCATTCTTACTCTTGATTTCAAATAGAAGTTATTAGAACACATTACTAAAACTATAGTATATGTAGATTTATCCAAAGAAAGACCCGATTATTTCAAATAGATCAGCCCGTTGGTTACTATGCATGCGCTTTCGATTAGTAGCGTTAAAGTAGCTAGCAATGCTAGAACGGCTAGTCTTATGATTAGTTTGAAGCTATCCGACATTGCATAGTGGTGTATCTAAAACTAAATAAAGTGGTGACGTTTCATATAGAATTCCCATGGATGCAAATTAGATACTACTTCACAACGTCATACAGCGCATGACGGAAATCCATTGTAATACCTCATTGGCATCCATGGGACTTCTATATGAAAAGATGCCAATAAGGTCATCAAATGACATGGGATGTTAAGGAACATCGGAATTCTTAATTGATAAAATAGGAGTATTTCAAAAACACTGGCCTGCGGTTATAAGTGTTAAGTCAAGTTTCGATTTCATAACTCGTTTATATCAATTTGATGAAAATTAATTAAATTAACACTTAACTGCATAAGGGGTTTGCACCTCCGTTAGTGCATAGGGGACCCATAGGGACCCATGCTTACACACTAAATCACGTGTCATTTGCTGTGGTAAGGGTGTCAACTATGCACCTTACCCCGAAATAGTGGTCCGTTGAAATTTTGACCACGAAAAGGGTCCAAAATTTACCCTTTTCGTGGTCAAAAATGACCCTTTTCGTGGTCAAATTTGACCACTATTTCGGGGTAAGGTGCAAAGTTGACACCTTACCACGGAAAATGACCACGTTGTTTTAGGAGTGTAGATAACAATTTTCTAAAATGATTGTTAGATGAAATCCACCAAATGCTAAATCTTCAAAGACAAATTCAACAACTGAAGAAATAAAAACTGAAGAAAATTGTTCAGTAAGAAAACTAGAGGCAAAACTTGATTTTAATTTTGCGGCAAAATTTGAGAAAAAGCCCCTATACTTTCCAAGAATTTTTTGATTAATTATTTACTTGTTTATGTCACTAGTGCATTATGAAAATCAGAATCACGGTAACTCTATTAAGATTTTTCATTTTTGTCATGAGCACTTCCGTTAGTGCATGGGGGGGGGGGTTCCTAGGGACCCATGCTAATTAACGCAAAATGACGCGATGGATTTAAATTGTTTTGCGCCAATGCAAGCGCAAGTAAAAGTTAGACAAATACAAAAAATATAAACCAAATATATACAGCGTTTAAAAACGCCGGCCGAAAAAAATTGGCCTTATGACCCCCCTAAGAGGGATAATTTCCCAAAACTTGAAAAAAATAAAAAACTTAAAAAAAGCAAAAAATAAATGAATTTACAAAAAGCGCTGAATATCAGGTTTACAACCAAAAGCGGGTTTGAAAAACAAGAAACAAAACAAACAAATACAACTAATTTATCGAATCGGTAAATCTGGTTTATCAATTTTAAACCATACTGTGGAATGTTAAGGTTTATTAAAAACTTAAATATCAATATATTGTGAGTTTTGTTGCGTATATTTTTTCAAAGTGGTAAAAATAGAGACATCATGGTTGACAACATGTTTCCATAACCTCGCACGCCGAACAGACACAACTGAGCGAGCCATTTCCAAAACTTAAAAAAGCAGAAAATATGTTAATCTCATACCAACTGGAAGCTTTTAATTTTAAGCGATGCTTTGATCTGGTTTTACATGTAATCCAGGAACTTGAGGTCTGTGTAGCCAGAACGCCTGAAATGAAATAGGTAGAAGGCTGAATTTTCAGGCTAGTTTTCTAATATTGTAAGGACAACAATCAAAAGCCCCAAAGTCCCCCTGGTGCTAATTGAGGAATAGGGGGGAGATTTTATATGAGGATAAAAATTATTCATTGACTAAATCTGGATATTGTATTCTTCTGGTCAAACTGAGTCAGATGTATTTTTGTTGTCTTACTTTTGGAACTTAAATTTTAGGCCTGCAGGCCGCAAATTGTCAGGCCATCGTGGGGTAACATTTTAAAAACGGTACAATTTTTGAACTATTCCAAGATACTCGTACATTTTGTAGTCATATTATGGCAAAAATGCTCATTCACTCTACTACACCTTATAGGAGAGTGGCTTGTGACCTCCTTAGACCCAGTAGAAACCTGCCACAATGAGCCCTATAGTAAATAAAATTACTTGAACTATTTATATATATCTTTTCAGCTTATACAAAATAAGACGAACATTTGATACCTTTGGATAATCGGAGGAATCTTGGGCCTTTACCCCCAATATGACCTTAATGGACAGTTATGTTCCATTAACTAAAAAATATCAATAGTCACTATACCTTTTTTTAATCCTTATGACATGCACAAACGTTGGTATACATTGACGCAATTGGAACATTTTATAATCTGATCTCTGTACAAACGTTATTAACCTTATTTCTCAAATAGCACACGGGGGATTCTGGGGGACTTTTGATATTTGCTCCTTACAACATCTGGAAAGCTATCCTGAAAATTCCGCTTCTACTATTTAATTTCAGGGTGTTTTTTTCTATATATCGTGGACTAATGTATGCAATGTTTGACTAATTATTAATAAGGTTGAATAATTTACACATGGGGGAAAATACTCAACTGCTTAACACCCAGGATTGCTCTAAATCATGGTGCAGTCCTTCAAATAACCTATGATTTAAACTTACCTTTTCACTTTCAGCGTCATCATGTTGCTTCGTCTATTCCATGTTCTCCGCCGCGACAAGCTGGCCGCATTTTTGTATTTGCAATGGAATTTATACTTTAAAAACTATATATATGTATGAGCAAATGTAAACAGGATTGGCACAGCATGTGGTGTCGCTCTTTTGGTTGTACAGGGATCCAGAGGATGTCGGCAAATGAAATTCACCTAATTCACCTATTCGTCTTCTGCTCAATCGCTTGTCGGTTACGTTCACACACACACACACCCACCCCCACACACTCACACACTGGCACACACACACACACCCATGCAACATGCAACCCCGTGCGTACACACACACGCGCGCACGCACTCGCACATCTAAAACAAGATTGTCATACAAGCATGTTTGCTCTGAAGGAATATATATATATATATATATATAGAGAGAGAGAGAGAGAGAGAGAGAGAGAGAGAGAGAGAGAGAAGAGAGAGAGAGTCATTGGTGCTAAAGCGCTACCCTCGACTCTCTCTCTATACAGGGTGTCTCAGAAAGAACGTTACCCTCCAGAAACAGCCATTTTTACTTACTTATTCAATTCTTATCCTTGTTTTAGCTTTATAATATAAAAATATGTACTCTTTTTAACATTTGGTGAAAACAAGAAAGAAAACGGTGAAAAATAGCCAAACAATGACTATTTTGCCCTAAAATGATGCAAACCTTCTTTGTCCACGGCTAGCATTAGCAAGGAAACCAATGGATGCAAGTTCTCCACGCTAAAAAATGTTTAAGACCCTCCTGGCCAATAATACTCTGAAATCCCAAGGTTCATGGCTGGTTCTAGAGTTTATTGTTCATTTCTCTACGCACTGCAGCATTAATTTACGGCTGATTGTCCTGTTCTTTGACGTCCTCTCCTTGCACCTTTTTAGAGTCTTGCCATGTTCCAGAATTTTTTCTCTGTTCCCCTTGATGGCGAATTTTATTGGCCCCTAATTTGAAAACTCACCCATTCACGATGAACGAAACGATGGTCCTTTAACCATGTTAACCCAAGAGCAGTTCAGTAGAATATGCCATTGTAGGAGTCACGCCCAATGCCATTATTTGAAAGTGCGCTTTAACCAAATTCATATTTGTATTATGATAGAGACGGGTGAAGGGATTTTTGTCACGATTCTGAGACACATTAGAGTGTCTGTTTAAGTGCTTTTTAAGCATTACATGTGAACAAATTAATTAAATCTGAGTAGTTAGTGGGCTCAAATCCATAAGAATGCAATGTTCAGGTTTTCCTCCTGCTATTGCAAGCCCGTGGACAAAGTAGGTTGGCATCATTTTTGGGAAATCTCATTTGTTGGGTTTATTTTTTCACCGTTTTCTTTCTTTTCACCATAGTTCAAAAAAGTACATATTTCATAATATAAAGCTAAACCAAGGAATATAATGGATTAAGTAAGCAAAAATGACCATTTTCGGGAGGGTACGTTCTTTCTGAGACACCCTGTATATATATATATATATAGAGAGAGAGAGAGAGAGAGAGAGAATGATAAAGCATGTCTGCACGAATTTTAGACATCATGATGATGACGAGGACGACAACGTTGATGTTGATCGAAGCCCAGAGTAATGTAATAACATCAACTTGAAATTAATATGGAAAATACTGTACGAAAATAAACATATACAAAAAAAGCTACCAAAAATTCCAAAATGTTATATAAAATCCACAAAACCATAGTCAAAAGACTCTGGAGTTTCGATATTAATAATAAAGAAATACATTTAGAAGGAACTTTTACTGTATTGAACTGGGAAACTCGTGATGGGAGGCATAGGAACCGCCCACTTAACCAATTGATTAACTCTACTCATTAATGAATCTACTCATTTTAGTACTCTTTTGGGCTCATAAGGGCATGCATCCAAATCGAAAATATGAAAATTGACTAAAATAGCAATTAATTCCGCGTTCCATGTGCTAGTTTTTCGGTCTACAACGTTTTACTTATTCAATTAAAGCTTATCTTATTTGTGTTTGTTTAAATAGAGTGGAAATTCAGAGAAATTTCTCGGCTACAAAGATATAAAAAAGACATATAATTTTTTGTCGGGTCCGCTAAGCGACCCACTATAGAACCACTGCTCTCAAATTGCGAAGGATCTAGTTCTATATGCTGAAGGTCATTTCATTAAATGTTTCTGTTATGAAATGATTACGTACTACTATTAATTGTTGAGTTTTAGTGTTGGGTGTGTAATGCGATGCAATTTCAGAGACAAAGAATACTCATTGCATGTTTGAAATGGCATAAAAAAGCATTTCTTTGATTTTATCTCTGGAATGACTTGCTTTCTTGATGGGAGTTGGGTTAAAACGTTGCCGAATGATAAAGGGTGAGTAACATAGGAGAGTTTATAAGTAAGAAAGTGATCAGCCACGTAGAGTTATACTACGTATGAGTGAAGCTTTTCCATAGACGTCTATCTTTTACCATTTTGTGGTTGATTCTTATTTAGACTAAGTTTTAGGTACCATCTTTAATTGGAAAAGGACAGAAGTGTAACCTACATTAAATTAAAGCTTACAATTTTGAGATTCATTTTACACATTTGCGGCCCAATTGGCGTTTTTTCTATTTTCTTTATTATTTGAAATGATATGAAGGGGTAAGCCGTATGGTTAAATTGAAAGCTTATAATTTGGGGATTCAGTTTTAACAAACATTTGTTTGTCGCCCAATTGGCGTTTTTTCTAATTTCATTCCCTTTATTTGAAATGATGGAAGTGTCACCTATTTAAATTAAGCTTTAACCATGGTATTCATTTTAACACATTTTGGCGCCCAATTGGGCGTTTTTTTCCTATTTTCATATTTTTGACTGTACAGGAGGGGTAACCTATGTTAAATTAAGGCCTTATAACTTGGGGATTCGTTTAAAACACATTTTGCGCCCAATTGGGCGTTTTTTCTATTTTCTTTATTTGAAAATGATCGGAAGGTGTAACCATTTAAATTAAAGCTTATAACCTGGGGATTCATTTTTAAACCACATTTTGCGCCCACATGGGCGTTTTTTTTTCTATTTTCTTTATTTGAAATGACAGGAATGTGTAACCTCTGTTTAAATTAAAGCTTATAACTTGGGGATTCAGTTTTAACGGACATTTTGCGCCCATTGGGCGTTTTCCTATTTCTTATTTGAACTGATAGGAATGTGCAACCTATGTTAATTAAAGCTTATAAACTGGGGATTCATTTTAAACACATTTTGCGCACATTTGGGCGTTTTTTTTTCTATTTTCTTTATTTGAAATAACAGGACGGTGTAACCTATGTTAAATTAAGCTTTAACTTGGGATGCAGTTTAACACCTTTTTCCCCCAATTGGGGGCGTTTTTTTTTCTATTTTCTCTTTATTTGAATGTCAGGTTCAGGTTTTATTTCATCTCATTGCACAATACAATATAAACATCCACAAATTATGAAAATGATAATCGTAATGAAAAATATGATAAAATTTTTTTTAATTTTGGATTTTTGGTTGATGATTAATGTGTTATTGTTGTTTTCAGTGTTATTGGCACCCATCCAGTAGTTAAACAATTAACTTTTAAATTAATTTTGGAAAAATAATGTACGAAAAATAAAAATTACAAAAAAAGCTAAAAAATTCCAAAAAAGGTTATAGAAAAATCCACAAACCAGTAGTCAAAAGAAACTCTGGAGGTCTTCTATAATTAATAATAAGAAAATACATTATTAGAAGGAACTTTTACGGTCAATTGACCTGGAAACTCTTGAATGGGAGGCATAAGAAACGCCCACTGAACCAATTGATTAACTCTACGTCAATTGAAATGAATCTAACTCATGTTAGTTACTTTTGTCATAATGGCTGCATCCAAATCGGAAAATATGAAAATTGACTAAAAATAGCAATTAATACGCGTTCCATGTGTTAATTTTCGGTCTAACAACGGTTTACAGGATTTCAATTAAAGCTTATTATTTGTGTTGTTAAATAGAGTGAAATCAGAGAAATTTCATCGGTCTAACAAAGATATAAAAAGGACATATATTTTTGTCGGGTCGCTTAGCGACCCCTTGACACCACTGCTCTCAAATTGCGAAGGAGTCTATTTCTTTAGCTGAAGGTCATTTCATTAAATGTTCTCTTTATGAAAATGCTCTACGTACTACTACTATTTAATTTTTGGAGTTTAGATGTGGTGTGTATGGATGCAATTTCAGACAAAGAATAACATCATTGATGTTTGAAATGGCATAAAAAAAGCATCTTTGATTGTAGTCTCTGTAAAGGGACTGCTTTTTGATGGGAGTTTGGGTAAAACGTTGCAGGACTAGAAAAGGGTGAGTACAAATAGGAGAGGTATTATAAGGAAGGAAAGTGATCAGGACACGTAGAGTTACACAACGTAATGATTGAAGCTTTTACCATAGACGTCTATGCTTTTACCATGTATTGTGTGAGATTATTAAGACGATAAGTTTTAGGCTAAAATCTGTATTTGAAAGGACAGGAGGTGTAACCTATGTTAAATTAATTAAAGCTTATAACCTTGGGAATTCAGTTTTAACACATTTTGCGCCCCAATGGGCGTTTTTTCGATTTTATTTATTTGAACTGACAGAAGGTGTAACCTATGTTAAATTAAGCTTATAATTGGGGATTCAGTTTTAAAAACATTTTGCCGCCAATTGGGCGTTTTTTAATTTCTGATTTGAAATGAGAGGAAGGTGTAACCATGTTAAATTAAAGCTATAATTGGGGATTCAGTTTTTTAACACATTTGCGTCCCCCAATTGGGCGTTTTTTCTTGATTTATTTGATATGATAGAAGGTGTTGTAACATATGTTTAAATTAAAGTTTATAAACTTGGGGATTCAGTTTAACAATTTTCGCCAATGGGCGTTTTTTCTATTTTCTTTATTTGAAATGACAGGAAGGTGTAACCTATGTTCAATTAAAGCTTCAACTTGGGGATTCAGTTTAACACATGTTTGGCCCAATTGGAGGTTTTTTCATTTTCTTTATTTGAAAAATGAGGGAGGTGTAACCTATGTTAAATTAATTAAAGCTTATAACTGGGGGGATTCAGTTTTAACACCATTTTGCGCCCAATTGGGCGTTTTTTCTATTTTCTTTATTTGAAATGACAGAAGGGGTAACCATGGTAAAATTAAAGCTTATGAACTTGGGGATTCAGTTGTAACACATTGTGCGCCCATTGGCGGCGTGTTTTTCATTTTCTTATTTGAATGACAGGAAGTGTAAACTATGTTAATTAAAGCTTAACTGGGGATTCAGTTTTAACACATTTTGCGCCAATTGGCCCGTGTTTCTAATTCTTTATTGAAATGACAGGAAGGTGTAACCTATGTTAAATTAAGCTTATAACTTGGGATTCAATTTTAAACACATTTTGCGCCCAATGGGCGTTTTTCTGTTTTCTTTATTTGAAATGATAGGAATGTTTAACCTATGGTTAATTAAAGCTTATATTGGGGATCCGTTTTAACACATTTTGCGCCCCAATTGGCCGTTTTTTTTCTATTTCGTATTTGAAATGGACAGGAAGGGTAACCTAGTTAAATTAAAGCTTATAACTGGAGGGATTGCAGTTTTAACACTTTTTGCGCCAATTGGGGCGTTGTGTTCTATTTTCTTTATTTTGACATGACCAGGACGGTGTAACTATGTTAAATTAGAGTTAAACATCTACTTTAATTTAGTTATGAGATTTCTTTTTTATAACATGTTCTGTAATAAAAGTGCAACATAAAAACTCGAAAACCATCTAATCCATGTAAATGCTTTTTAATGGTTGTTCGTATTTCTTGTAAAATTATTATTATTGCCTGCCGACCCGAAAGGTTTTTTTTAAATACTTGTGTTAGATATATTGAGGATAGACCGTTTTGACCGTCAATCGATGTCATTACATAAGGCTGTAAACTATTGTTTCAAATACATCAGATTCAAAGCGTAGGGAAATTTAAGAAATTTTGGTTTCAGTTCGAGAACGCCTGGTGTGTGTGATCTCAATCATTTATTTTTTTTCTTTGGACGTGGGTTAAATGGGCTTCGATTCGTTACTTTGTCACTTTTATGGCACATTAACCAAAACAAACATATAATACGTTCTGAAAATATTTTCAATCTCTTCATAATCCTAAATTGAACACGTCGTGGATTAAAAGTGCCCAATCAACATTCCGGGCTTTGGCAGGATCCCCAAATCACACCAGCGTGCAAAATAAATGTAAGAACGCACATGTGTGAGGTGGAGTTGTTGTTGGCGTGTAGGGTGTGTATATATGTGCTAAAGTCTATCATAATGCTCATTGTTTTAGTGTAAACATTATTTTTTTAAATATGGTTTCTTTTGAAAAGGTGTATGAAATTTTTCAAATCAAATGAATAATATGCATGAAATGCCCGCCCGAAATAGATTTATCTTTTACAATATGTTATGCATGGTTTGGTCTCTCCTGAAAAAATTGATGTTCTTTGAGGTTATGAGCGTTTTTTGTTAAAACTGTTATCACTGATTTTTTGGCGGTCGGATACACTCGTGTTCATAATTTTCGAGCTATTTCTTTGTGCAGATTTGGTTCCGCCCCCTCAATGCAATGTGCATGAGCACGACAAACTGACACACTGGTTAGTTAAATCTCGCTGCATTATTACTGGGATGGGGGGGGAAAGAAAGTTAGTTACAATGCGTTTCAAAGCCATGACCTTTGCATAGCTGCCAATAAACAAGTGTTCCAAGAATTATGAACAAGATTGGAGCCAGGTTTAAGTTAAGAACACCTTTTTTAGGAAATGAAGACGCCGTAATGATCTTGATCATATTACACAAAGGTTTAAATCGAATGCTTAATATACTGTGGAATTTTTAAACATTTAAATAAATATTAAAACTAATATAAATAACATACCCAAGGGTTTTAATTTAAAAAGTACAACTGAATAAGACATGACCGAAAGCACCCCAATTGGCATTCCACACACATACACACCACGGTTCCAAAAAATAAGTTCCTCGCCCACCCCCTAAAAAATTCAAGGACATTTTCGTTCGTTGCATAACTTCGCTTAAACTGGTGATTGGAAATTTTTTAAAAGTTTTGATGAAATGGAAACATTTGGGCTTCCTGCCACAAAATCGTGTTGCTTTCAAGCAACACCTTTGGCATTAACACACACTCCCTTTTTCCAATATGTTGTTGTCAGAAAGTGGCACTTTACCGTATTCAAAGGTCTAAAGTAGAAAATAACAATTTACAACAACGATTTCATTTCCATATTCATTGCGACCTGAGGTAAATATCCTAAGACAGTGATCGCATGGGCAAACAAATAAACAAAGACAACATGGCAGGAAATCAAGAATGAGGTGTAAGCTTAAACAAAAAACATTCGTTTTTCTTTGATAATTGCTCTTTTTTTATGAAAGAAAAGAGTAATGTTTGAAAACGCCTGTTTCAAATCAAAAATAAGCTTTTTTGTCATTCACGGGGGTGAGACTCAATTGTCAATGTTTTCCTCCATCTGCACTATGACCATCAATTGTAATTTTTCAAGATTATCACCGTCCCTCGTGGTGAACCCCGGTACTGATCTTTTCAGGCGAATGATAATCAACTGAGGCGACGCAACATATGTTGTCTTTTTTATTTCACTGTCTTTTCTAATTCACTGTGGTCTTTTATCTAACTGTATTTGAAATCCGCCCCGCGAGGACACTATCTGATGCCAGCTGGCACACGTGCCCTTATTACGGCAGGCATCATCGGATGACAAGTCAGATGGCATCTCAGTTCTCCAACTAAATATGGAAGGTCTCACTAGGGCACAGATAAACATATCGAACACCTCACACATACGCTTAAAGTCACTGCGATTCTCTCCAAGAGAAACCACGCTAGTGACAGTTCCATTCTGAACTTCTGCGGCTACACCTTAGCTGTACACACCGAGAGCGCTACCCACGTGATTGCCACCCTTGCTCGTAACTCAGCCCAATGGAAAAAAAAATTGCCACCTCTCCTGCACACTCCACCCTGATGGTGCAACGACCCCAAATTGCAGGTTGTTCATGTCACACATAGTCTTATGAGCCACTTAACCATTGGCTCCAAGCAGACTCCCTCCCAACTTATGGTGCACCCTGAATTTACGCTTGCCGACCTTTAACAGTCCTAGCATAACCTGGGGTTACAGGGGGAAAACCCACCCTGATGGAGCTACCAAGAGGACTGGGCCTCAAAATCCGGTTGTACAAACTTTTAACGACCCCAAGCTAAACCAGACAAATTTCAACCTATGGAAGGTGGAATACGTTACAAACTCTGACATTGCTTTTCCAAACATGGACACCATCCACATTCACCGTACTGTTCTCGACAGCTTTCCGAAGTCCCAACGCAGACCAATCACTGATCGCTCAGGAGAGCCTTGCAAGGCCTGTACCAACAGAGCCAGTGACAAAGGTGTGTGGAAACTGCAGCACAAGGCGGACTGGGACCAGTGTCAAGGAACTGGTGGAATCAGAAGTGCCCAAACTCCCGACAACAACCTCCTCCAACCTAGACAATTCCTACTGTGTCAACTCTTTATTAACATAGCAACTAAGACCATCCCACGTGGCAGCCGTCGCAGTTATATCCCACCTGGATGAAGAATGTGACACTCTTTACAATAATTTCTGAATCTGAAACCCGGGGAAGAAGCTTCATCCAAGGCCTCAGATCGACAACAAAATGATTGACATAAAACGCCGTGAGCGACTGGAGGAGGACACGTCAAGCGAGGAATCGACTTCACCCACTCCAGCAGGAGGAAGGCCTGGAAAGAACTATAAAACGCCTCCACCGGCAGAAATTTTCCAAACCATCGAAATGTCCAAGTGACTGCCAACTCAATTGATGAGCAACTCCTCGCAAAGCGGTCGTTTCAAGAACATTGGATAAGGATTCACAATCGCTCTGTCAAAAAAACGAGACATTCAAAACTTCGTAGAGCACCCCGGCGTGGAAGCGGTCACTTTCAACATCATTCTATATATGAGCTGACCTCTGCTATCAGGCCATACCTAAAGAGTTTGAAAGGCCAGGGCCCTGTAACATACAGAGTTCATGATGCAATGCAGCCCACGATGTGTAGATTGGCTACAGAGTTCTACACATGTTGCCTACAAACCAGTCCTTACCCCAAGATCTGGAGGAGAGCTACGATCTCGCATCCCCAAACCAAAACAAGCCTGGCGACAACCCTAAGAACCCCGCCCAATATCATCTGGTGTTATCCTTCAAACTCCTTGAGGATGATCCTGACCCGGCTGGACCCCGTCGTCGAACCCCATTTGCCTGACGAACAAGCAGATTTCGCCGTGGCCGAGCACTGTCCTCAGATCGAAAACTCACAAATGATATTGAGGAAAGCTTTGAAAAAGCGCCGTAAGGCAGGGATCATCTTGGTGGACCTTTACTGCAACATATACGACAAACCTGTGGCCCAGTTCCTGACAACTCAGCTTCTCAGGACAATCCCGGATCGTCACCTTGTTTTTACAATTCATATTATAACATGCTTGCAAACCGAGCTTTATTCTTAGACCAGTGATGGGCAGAGTAGCCGTCTGCTTCGTCTTTCGAGGAACGGAGTACCACAAGATCTGTACTGGCTCCTATCTGGTATCACTTGTATATACACGATATTACCTAAACAACTCTAGACAATAATGGCTACGCCGACGATTTTGCCCTCCTCCACTCGGTCAGCAACTGGCAGAGTAGAAAGCACACTTACTACAAGACATGGCCCTTTTTGCAGCATATCTCAAGACCTGAGACTGAAAGCTGAGCGAAGCCAGACCACCGCTAACTCTTCCTTCCACCATCAACAACCAAAGAGGCTCAATCGCCAGCTTCAAATCAACCTCAATGAAGCGCATCTGCCATACAATCCTACACCAACCTACTTGGGAGTGAAGCTTGACCGGCAGCTTTACTTTGATTAAACCGGCAAACCCTCGAGTCCGTATGCGCCAAGGTATCTCGAGGAATAACCTCCTGTGCCGACTATGCTTGGATCTTCATGGGGTTGGCCAGGCCCAACGACCCTAGCACCACTGCCTTGGCTCTGGTCTCAGCGCTGCTGAATATTCCGCCCCACAGCATGGTGCAAAACAGCTCTCCACACAAAGAAGCTGAATACTGTACTCAACGAGAACTTGAGAACGATCACTGGCTGCCTCCGTCCTACCTCCATATCTGAATTCCTACCAGTGCTTTCCAGGCATTGCACCTGCTGTACTTCGGAGAGAACACACACCGCATAACTAGTGAAGAAGGCCTGCTGGGACACAAGCAAACAAGCTGCATAACACTGTCAAAGAATCACACACCAACCTCGGTAGACAGAGACTGCGCTCTCGCCGACCTTTTTTGCCGACACGCTGCTAACTCTCCCAGTTTCCCCTTTCAACATCTTACAGACATGGAATACTGCCTGGCTAGATACCCCAAGACCAGATCAACTCTCTATTTCATTCACCTAAGACAGAACTACCACCTGGCACAATCTCCCACGCAAGGAATGGGTCAACCTTAAAACCGGATTCTGCACAAGGAGTCCGGTTGCTTCAATAGCAATATTCACCATTGGGGGCTGCGGCCATCGCCCACCTGCCAATGTGGTTCTCCCATCCACAGACTGGCGGGATCACATTCTATATGAGTGCCCTACCTTTCGTCCACCGTTTGTGCACAATCTCTCAAACCCCAACCAATCAACAGTGAGTTGGCTCCAAAGCTGACAACATATTTAGCTGCTGCCCTTCTACGCAGAAGAAGATTGTAGTTTTTACACAGCTGGTCACCAATTTGCTGATGTTCTGTTGAATGAATGTGGTTCCATGCTCGCTGGATATTTTGTCTTTTTTTTTTTTTCCATAATCGTAGCTTAAAAATCAATCATACATTTACTACTATTTATGGTCGAGTACGTCTCTGCGCGCGCCGAAATAAAGCGCTATGCCGAAAGGCCCGGTCTTTCGGCAGATGACATTGCCGTATGGCAGGGGTATCTGCCGAAACGAACGCCCGGTGTTTTCGGCAATTATTCATGCCGAAAGTGCGGGCTACGTCATTCCCCTGCTCCGACCGGCAGGGTTACGTGCCGAAACAATGGGTTATCCAGTAGTTCGGCACGAGGGATCCTATTACAGCGTGCGGTTGTGGATGGTAAACCAAGTTCTTATGTCAATTGGCTACGGACACAGATGACAACGAATAGGTGTTTTAGAAGAGTTTGACTCAGCTCGTTACGACAGGCTAAGATTAGCTTAAACTAATAATTTTAGGGCCCTTTCATTATTTACAAGGAGGGGGCCGGAGAAATTGAAAGATGTGTTTGGGAAAATTGCATAGCCTAACCCCCAATGTAAAGTTACGTAGACCCTAATGCATAGAACCCATACACCCACGGCATTCCGGCGGCAATCCACACACACAATTAGGTACCTCATATGAATTACTGCTGATATGCAGATATGTGCTTGGTTTACTGAATATAAATTTAACATAACCATACCCCCCCATCAGAAAAAAATAAAATCCCATAACCCCTTATTTGTCAAGTAGAATCACATAGGTCTAATCCCAACGTTTGTACTACGCACCGGGCCCTAATAACCAACCCTAACCTAATTCCTAACCCTAATATTAACCCTAACACTAAACTTAACCCTAAACTATAACCCCAACCCTAAACCTAACCCGTGTTTCAACTGGCCGAATCATAAAGGTGATGGGAGCCATATATCAATGCTATAACATATACATTGTGTTTCCGAATTCGGCGACCTTGCTAAACTCAACGTCAACGTGCTTTTGGCGGTTACAGATCGTATTTAGTCTTATTTACATACATGATTGTTCCGAAATGCCAAAAGCCTGATTTTTATGAGTTTCTTTGTAGAATATCCATAAAATTCATGAAAATGTAAACACTGCTATAAAACCTCAACGGCACGTTATTTTCCACTTCCCTTCTCCTCTTGCCGAAGGCCCCGGTACTTCGGCAGTCCTGAGAGGAGGGAACTTTGGCACCCAGGTATTTCGGCACCCGGGTGTTTCGGCACAATAAGTCTGTTCAATGTCTGTCTGCAGTCTCCAATGGCTCTCCCAAGAACCAACTGACAGCCCGTCACCCGATTACCCTACCCAAGGCGAAGTGTTGTTTCCCTATGGCCTATATAGTCAGGAACTTAGGTCTCTGTAGCCAGAAGGCAGAAATAATAGGTAGAAGCTGAATTTTTCAGGATAGTTTTCCTGATGTTGTAAAGGGACGCAACAGATCAAAGTCCCCAAGAATCCCCCTGTGTGCTATTTGAGAAAATAAGGGGGTAAATTTTATACAGGGTAAACAAAATTAAAATGGTTCAATTGAGCTAAGTCATGGATCATTGTATTCTTCTGGTCAAACTAAGTAAAAAAAAATGGTCTAATTGTTATAACTTTTGAACTTTAGTTTTAGCATGCAGGCCAAAATTGTTCAAGTCATCGTGGGGTAAAATTTTCAAAACAGTACGATTTTTATAAAACTAGTTTCTAAATTACTCGTACATGTTTGTATGTCATTTTATGGCAAAAATGCTCATTCACACTATCTACATCTTAGAAATATTGACCTTATAGGGCAGTGGCTTTGTGACCTCCCATAACCCCAGTAGAACATGTCATAATGAGCCCTATACCTACGCAAGAAAATTACTTTAACTATTTAAATATATTTATTCATCTTATACACAATGGAGACAACAATTTTGGTACACTTTTGGAATATCTGAGCATTCTGAGCCTTTACCCCAGTCATGATCTGAACAGTTATTTCCACATATTACATAATTCATAAATCCCAGATAGGCAAACCTAACCTTTTTTAATCCTTATGGCATAACACAAACGTTGGTATACATTTGAACGCATTTGGAACATTTTATAATTTGACCACCTTACAAATTTTACCCCTTATTTCTAAATAGCACACAGGGGATTCTTGGGACTTTTGATACTCTCTACAATATCAGGAACTATTCTGAAAAATTCATCTTCTACCTATTCATTTCCGGGTGTTTTTCTATATATCTTGGACTAATAATGGCAAACGCGAATGCCGAGAACGGCGAAATTCAAGATACATAATAGCATTTTCTTTTTAGTGTAGAACATAATAATACAGAAGACTGCAATATTGAAACTAGACCTTGTTTGAATGAATTCCATATTTTATTTCACGCATATATTCTCCAACTGGGTAGGTATTGATCAAATGGAACCAACATTAGTATGAAATGAATGGTATACACAGTTCAGCAAAACATATAGCCGCATTAATTACACACGTTCAATATCTATTTATGATTACTTGCTACTTATGACTGAACATTCTGTTATTTTCTAATTTAAAAACGTGAACTTTTTGTCTTCCTGATTTCTCAGAGTTAGTTTTCTTTCTTTCATTAAAATAGATCAGCAGATGTAATCTGTTTTGACAGTTAACCTTACAATTATGTACTGCTTCCTGTTATAACGTGTGATTATATGGATAATCATTTTATCATTTAGTAGACAGGAATGGTGAATGCTGATTGGTTATGTCCCAACTAATATTTTTTCCCGTATTACCAGTAATTTCTCATTACTCACTGGATATGAGCCCGTATTACGTAATGCTTATACAACCAAATATCAGTCCTTACTTTACATGCATTAAAATCTATAGCTGTAATGATCTTGCGCATCTGTGGAAGAGACCAGCTCCCTCTGAAGCGCAAATCATAGGCCTTTTTTTGCTCGATGGGAACCATCGAGGTCATATTAGAGTCGAGCGAAACTAAGTCTTCTTTAGAGTCTAAGAAGAAAATAAATACTTGTAGAATATTATTAATTCTTATTTTATTGAATTCTTTACAGTTATGTTTTTTCTATGATTCTAAACAGATGTTAGAAATTTCAGAGATTTTTTTTAAAAATGTAACTACATTATTTTTTCTCAAAGTTAGTTGGGGTTGTGTACCTAAATGCTTAGTACCCTTCAAACTGTGCAGATAGAAGCTACGCCGCGAACGTTGCTATGATACGGGAATTACCCGGTGGCATCGCTACCAAGTATGCATGAGCGAACGGTAGGCCTAACTCCGCGTATCTAGCGAAACCAGCGAGTCACTGACCAGGTGTATGGTGAAATTAAAATGCCAATTTTTCAAATACAGAATAAAAGTTTCTAGTCACAAATTGCTTACCGATTGTCCTTTGTTTATTAGAAACAATGTAATGACAGATATAGACGAAAACAAACTTAAGACGGAAGAAATGCAATGTTTGCAAACTGTGGTGATAACACCCCAATCGTTCGTTACATGCCATGATGCAAAAAAAAAAATAATATAAAACGATATTTTTTGGACCATTATCAATCCAATAAATATATTTCAATGGAAATACGCAGAAAAACAATATCCTCATTTCTCTTTATCAACTGTGTCTATTCAGGTAACCATAAACCATTCGTACTTTTTAATAAAAATATTATAAATGCTACCATTAAGTGTCATTTTTCTCTATAGCCATCGAGGCCAGTTTTTAGAAGAACTTGTTTATTCAACACATTGGTGTACGGCGGTCCGGTAGTCTTTCCCACGGTGTAGTCTGTGTCACAGACTGCGAAAGAATATTATCTAAACTGTACTGCGCGAGAGATTAACGTTTTTAGTCCGTCATAGCGATGGTGTAAATGAAAACTAAATCTCAATATCTCCGGAAAACGGTGGGGTTCTATGGAGGTTTTTTTGCATCAAGAGGCCTCGTTACTATTATATTTTGAATATGTATCGTAATTGGGTCTGAACCTATAGAACTTAGCGATAAAATTGAACGTTTTTTGGTCGGGTAACTTCGGTGCTCGCAGATACCGAAAAGTGAACCGCACTCGCTAAACGGTCGCCTCCTTTTTCCCAAAATGCATTTCGGGATTAATTCCAGGTCCTTGAGAATTTTCCAACACTGGTTTCAAATTTACGCCAACTTTTTTTTTCAATTTTAGAAACAGGATTACGTTACTTACCGGACCGGCGCCGTAACATTGGTGTTACTTGCTGGCTGGCTATTCCCAAACAAATTTTCTACTTGATACATTTTCCCTTCCCTATTTTCTTTTCTTCTGTACAAAAACATTTTTAATTAAAAGTTTTCCTGTGTGTTTTGGAGGACTATAGTGACCTATGTGATGTCTTTTAAAGAAAAGGAGGTTAGGGGCTTTTTCCCTAGCTAAAGTGCCATGCTACCCTGCAGAACTCACTCTCACTGACTACTGAATTACTGTGGCCATGACATCTTGGTCTAGGACCCGGGGGGGGGGGGGGTACTCCTACCCGAAAATTGGAAAATCAACCATTTTTCATTGTGATTTTACGAAAATCCGAAAAATTGACCCATTTTTCATAGTAATTGCGACTCACAAATTGAAAATGGACCCATTTTATAGTAAGCAATGACCTCACAAAATGACCCATCAATATAGTAAGCCTGGTGGGGAAAATGACCCATTGTTAATATTAAGGGTGAAAAGGTGACCCATATCGGCGGCAGACTATGTACCTACCCTTTTTCCATCCATTCCACTGAGTACCCCCCCCCCCCCCCCGGGGTCTAGGCTGCCTTGTTGGGAATTGGTTGGGGGAACATTGTGTGTATCAGACAATGATGACTGAGTTTATGTTACTGGTGAGTTAGTCCAACTTTTTTGATTTGGTACATTGTAGGCCTCAGTAGGCCTCTGGAAACAGCCTATAGGCCGCCTGCTGAGCTTTCTGTTCTGGATTCTGTACTTGACTGTAGTACTAGTGTAGCTGTGCTAATCCAGATTTAAATCAAATTTATCTACTTTAGGCTTACCATTTCAAATGTCTACCAATAAATTTCTTTACCCCCTGTTTGTTCTCACGCAATACGAAAAATATATCTATGGCTTTGTTTTCCTATGTGATATGGGAAACAAACCATAGATATTTTTCCGAATGCTTGACAAACAGGGGATAATTAATATCTTAAGAATCAAGAGCGTCATTATTAAACATCCACTAGATCTGGAGACATATCTGCACACAAGTCGAGGTATGACCTTTGACCCTAAACGACCTTTGATCTAAAATATTTAGACAATATTAAGAATATCATAAGATCATTTCAAATGTCAGCTCAATTGGGGCATTTTTTGGAAATGGTGACTTTATGACCCCTTAATGACCTTTGACCTCGGAATTATTTTAACATGTTTTGGAATGTCATAAAGGATCATTTCAGTCAAATTCAGCTCAGCGGAGCATTTGGAAAATTTGACCTTTGACCCCTTAATGACCTTTGGGACCTCGAAAATATTTCAACATGTTTTTAGAATGTCATAGATCATTTCAGAAAAATTTCAGCTTAATGGAAGCATTTTGAAATTTGAAACTGTTGACCTCTTGACCTTGACCTCGAAAATATTTCAACATGTTAGAAATGTCATCAGGATCATTTCAGTAAATTTCAGCTCAAATCGGACCATTTTGAAAATTTGACCTTTGACCCCTGAATGACCTCCCTTTACTTGTATGGAATTATAACATACAATCTGTGCAAGTAGCAATGCATCAATGTACTACTTTGTCATATTGCAGCTATGATTTTTTAAAGATCTTTTAAACTCACAGGCACGGAAATGCCCCCTTTAGGCCATTTGATCGCATTTCATTAAGTACTTTGGGAGGGGGTGTCAAAGTACACCACATACATGAAGTCAATGTTTCATACTATGTAATCTGTAAAGAAGGTAAGCATTCTTAGTGAAATCAGGTTATTGACCCTTGTGCCCCAAATTGCCTTTGTGAAAACTTTCATTAGTAACTTTTGTAGGGGGGTGTCAAACTACACGACATACATGGGTCCATGATCATACAATGAAATCTGTAGAAGAAGTAGCGTTTTTTGAAGTTTGACAAAAGAAGAAGAAGAAGAACAGAAGAAGAAGAACGGTAACAGAAGAAAACACAGTCGAGTTCCGACTGTGTACAATGATTCGCGCAATAACATCTCAATACACATAACATATAACACTATACAGGATGACCAATAAAAACTTTACCCAAATGAAGTGATATCTTTCCACTTTTTGTGATTTGAATATCTGTGGGATTTTTTTTATCATAAGAATGGGTAATTGAGCATCTTGCCAGAAACAATTATTCAATGAGTGGTTGAGTGGTTTTCAAGATATGGTCAACGAACAATGTTGTAGCAAAACAGACTGGTCCAGGGGATTTCATGATGGAATGATACGTACACATCAATTGATGTTTGGCAGCCGGGCTTTTCAAATCTGAATCATAGCATGCAGTTTGTGCTAAATACCAGTTGTCTGTCTTGTGTCAGGGTGGGCTTTTCAAATCTAAAATCATACTGTAGCGTGTAATTGTTGTTTGGTGCTTAAAGCCAGATATCTATCTTGAACGAGAACTTTAATAAACATTCTCATCAGTAATGGGTACCCCGGTACCAGAACACCCAGGGAGAACGGAAAAAAGCCAATTTACGCCACAACAACGAACCTTCGCAGTTAAGATTTATTACCAAACTGGTAGCTATATGTAGCTGTGCAGCGGCTATGGCCAAACAGGTTCCCTGGAGTGTGAGTACCGACCAAGCCTGTTATCTGTACATATCCCCTGTTGAACACCTGCCGAACATCAAGCTGTAAGACCGGAGCTTCGCAACAACCCCGGCACGCGCAAGCATAAGGAGAAACCGTTCCGCAAATGTATGGCAATCCATACAAAATTGTGAGACGGGCCATAATTGGATGCAGGTGATCCTTAACGTAGGCTGGCGTTTTGCATTTGGCATACTCAACGACCACGGCGCCTTTCTTAAGAGAATTGTTGTTTGTTTTGATATGCCAATTTTTCCAATGACTGGGCGCAGTGAACTCTAAAATGGTGAGAGAGTAAGGCGCCAAAAGGGAAACCCCCCCAATGATTTTTTATCTACCACAGACCGATATCGCAGAAGTTGCAGTTTTAGCAGCTGGTACAGGTAACAATAACTATTTGGGGCCCATTTTTATTGATAGAAATTTGTATGGTGGCCGGTGTGAAAGTAATCATAGTCCCGCAGGTGTCTAGTCCGGGCTCCATAGACTACAACGGACTAAAGCGTGAAATAAATATATTTGCGTGAAGGGTCAACTGATTCGATTGCCTATGTTCACTATTGTTTTGTTCCCGTTTCCCGGACTGTGAGCCCGGAGGACTATAATCTCCTGCCACACCGGTTTTCTTAATATCATTAATCAAGATTTGAAACCAGAGTTGCGGCCCATTTTTTCAGCAGCAAAGAAATGGAGCAATTTCGCTTCGTGCCTGGTCTTTCAAGATCGGTGCAAACCAGCACAACAGGTGTAATGGTTAAAACCCGCCTTCAGGAACTCTTCCAAATCGGATCATTGGATAGGAGGGCATGCTGTGGTAAAATGGCCCCTCGGTCACCTGATCTAACACCCGCTAAGATTTTTTTTTGGCTATGGGGTGATGTGAAAGCTAGAGTTACAATGAGGGTCCCCCAAACACATTACCAACAGCAACTACGACGCACGGATAAACGATGTATTTACCGGAATTCGCTATAGAGGACGCGTGTAAACATCAAGACTTTCAACAACATGCACTCCAGTCTACCAAGTGCAAAATCGCAAATCAGGAGGACATGTGGAAGATGAGTTCAACCATGCATAAGAAAATTATGCTCCTGGACAAGTCTGTTTTGCTGACTTATGTCTCAGTGACATTCTTGAGAACCACTTCAACAAAGAACCAAAACTTCAGGTAGATGTCCTATTACCCATTATTTAATGATAAATAAAATCCACAGATATCAAATTACAGAAAGTGGAAAATATCACTTTCATTTTGGGTCAAGTTTGTATTGGGTCACACTGTTGCAGAGCATCGTTGGCTTTGAATCATCCACGGCCATTGCCTTAAAGGTAGGGAAATTATGCATAGCAATATGCAAATAAGAGATTATTAATTCTCATGAATGTGTCAAATGTACCAAATACAACAGCCAACCAGTATGCCCTCAATGGCCTGTTATCCAAGCAACCGTTTTTGAAGATAACCCAACAATGCTTAATGAGAAAATCGGTGTCTATGAGTACCTGGATTAATAATTTTTCTCTTTCTGCTAACCGGCACAGTCAGTTTTCTATGCCTACGTAACGAAACTCAACTAATGGATTTCATTTGAAGCCCATGATATACTTGCACGTGGCAGCGAGCGATTGCTGCTCGTGAGCATGCGTAAATTTTTGAAATCTTCGGGGGTCGGGTCAGAATCGGGTACTGCGCACGCCACATATCCGCTGCGACTGGAGTAAAATAATGGGCTTTTAAAATGACCATTACTACTGCACACCGGTTGCAAACTAATCGCAGTTTTTCCAAATACCTACTGTACTTCGGTCCGCCTGAACCAAGGAGTGAATGTCATATCTTTTGCGCAGCTATTGTGCATGCGGAACTCGACAGCCGACTTTGTACGCTTCTCGATTACAGCTGTGGTTTACTGCGATTAGCGCGTTTAAGACAAAAGATTAAGATAAGGACTTCACTCCCTTAGTTCAGGCCGGACAAAATTTACACTTAGGCTCTTGCAATTCCTTAAATATCTATCTCGATTCATCTGATATGTGACCCCGGACCATTCTTGTGCGGAGAATGAAAATTCAATGAGGCCAGGGACTTCTGTTATCATGTTTATTGTGACAATGTTAAAGCCTAAATACACTCTATAGTGGGCGTTTCCATATACATGTGAAATTGTATTTAGTTTCAGGTGAGTGAGTTAAATGACCGGAAAAGTGTCCTCCAAGATAATCCGGTTGGCCACGTGCATTTGAATTATTCATTTTCCCGGTAGAGCCCCCTCTCCGCCTTATTGGAATAGGTCCAAAACTCCAGGGGGACGAACGATCAACGCGAATCGGGAATTTATCTAAAAAAACAACACTTCTCAGTAAACTTGTTTCACGTATACAGACATAAATAGATGTATTAAAAATTTATAACATGCATGCCACATAATGAGACGATTACATACCTTTTAATTATAAATATATTCAAACATCCAGCCCCAAATATCTTATAAATAACCACCGCATGCATCAAATGTTGTGTGACGAAAATATTCCCAACAATTTTGCCAATTGGGAAATATCACGCATTGTGTTATATCCGAGAATCTGGATTTTGGGAAAATTGTTTCAACGCAACTTAACAAAAAAAAACCAACCGGTTCATACTATTATGACAAAAATATGCGCACGAGGTAAGTTATGAGAGCGAATTCAGTTCACGTGTCATTATAAGGATTAAATAGCTTTTGCAAAGACAAGGTAGACATGGCCCCAAACCCCAAGATTCTCGGATAAGGACAACAGCTTGCACACCCCTGAGAAGCGCATAATTTTACGAAATAATCTTTCCTAAAATTATAAAACCAGTTCTTACGTTTGATTCACAACGTCTGTATGTGCCACATTTTCTTGAAAATGGATGTAATTTATTTTTTTCCCTGAATACACTGACCAATCTGATGAAACATATTCACTGACTCCAGCAAAATGGCGCTTATTTGATAAGTTTTCGCGCGGTAACAATAAAAGGACAGAGGACTTCAGTTCTTTTTTATATACCTGGACGTAGACCATTGTTATATTGTCCACAAAGTTTAAAAGCTTTCAGGTATTATCACCACCCGCCCGATCTAAATACTCAAATCCTTTTTTTTAATATTAATGTTAACATATCTTGGTTTGGATGTTATGAATAAAATGTGCCCCCCATTTTTGGTCGAACCAATATTAATTTTAATTTCAACAGTACTCTATGGGTTACAAAATTGCTCTCAACAACCAAAATGGATTAAAATATCCTCGCCGAACACTTTAAACACATAGGGGTTTTGGGGTCAATGTCATTCAAAAAGTTGAATAAAATTAAAAAAAAAAAAAAAAAAACCCCTTTAAAATGTTGTTGGCTTGGAAATCTACTGCTGTATAAATAATTTAAATGTATAAAGAAGCTTAGTATCATCAGCATACATATAATACATTTACAACAGGGATGTACTGACTATAATCTATTATTATACGACTATACTCGATCATTGTAGGTGACCCCATTACCATTTTGTGGAGGTGAAAAATTCAATGAGGGCAGGGAACTTTGTAATCATGTTATGTGAGTAATGTGAAGGCCTGAAATACACTATATGCGTTTCCATACATGAAATGAAATGAAATTGTATTTAGTGGCAGGTGAGTGAGTTAAATGACGGAGTGTCTCCAAGATAATCCGGTGTGGCACGTGCATTGAATTCTTAATTTTCCTATCGACTTTGGAACAGGTCCAAAACTCAGGGGACGAATTATGGCAAGCCATAAAGGCAGTAAATGTATGCTGCAACGCGTTGCGAAAAAAGGTAGCAACGCGTGCGACAAAGTAGCAACGCGTGGCGCGGACATTTCGCAACGCGGTGCGACATTTCAGCAACCCGGCGGGTGTGTCGGCCAATCAAAATAATGAAGTCTGTGACGTATTTCAAAAAATGACCCCACACGCGTTGCTAGATCTTTGCAAACCGCGTTGCAAACCTTCAAAACGCGGTGCGAGCTTCACAAAACCCGGGGGCCGTTTTTTTTTTGCAAGCTTGCAAACTCGTTGCTAAGGTTAACAAGCCATAAGGGACATAACGTATTGCCCGCAACGTGGTGAGAAAGTCACAACGCGTTGCGACATTTCGGCAACGCGTTGCGACATTTCAGCAACGCGTTGCGGTGTCCGGCCAATCAAAATCATGAATAATCGTGATGGTATTTCAAAAATAATAAATCTCACAACGCGTTGCGACCGTCCCAACAACGCGTTGGAAACCTTCAACAACGCGTTGCGGCAATAACTTATGACCCTTATTGCCTTCACAACGCGTTGTGAAGTTGCAACGCTTGTAAGGCTCGCAACGCGTTGTGATTGCTTGCAACGCTTTGTGAAAGCCATAAGGGTCATAACGTATTGCCGCAACGCGTTGTGGATCTATTTTTTGAAATACGTCACCGAAAATTTCATGATTTTTTATGGCCGACGCCGCAACGCGTTTCCCGAAATGTCGCAACGCGTTTGCTACTTTTCTCACAACGCGTTGCGGCAATACTATGACCTTATGGCTTTTGACTCGCAACGCGTTGTAAAGCTCAACAACGCGTTGTGAACTCGCAACGCGTTGTGTAGGCTTGCACGCGGTTGTGATTTCCACAACGCGTTGCTAGATACTTTGGAACGCGTGTGGGTCTATTTTTTTTGAAATACGTCACAGAAATGCATGATTTTGATTGGCCGACAACCGCAACGCGTTGCTGAAATGTCCGCAACGCGTTTGCGAAATGTCGCAATCGCGTTTGCTACTTTCTCGCAACGCGTTGCGGCAATACGTTATGGCCTTTATGGGCCTGCCTAGACGAACGTATCATGCGTCTACCGAGGTAGTTATTTGTGTAATGGAAAAATGTTTGAAATGCACAATCCAAATTTGACAGATATTCAAATATATTTGTTTATACACGATATGACTGGTTTTTCTTTGAAATCATTGGCCATCGTTAATCGTTATTTAAAAAACATGTATTACCTTAAGTCACACAGCATGACCATTATGATTACATCTTATAGAAGCTGTGAACTCAGGAATGAACAAATACAGTTTCGATTCTTATCTGTCTTCATAAAGATGAGGGCTTAAAACTGCCAAGATTTGTAATGTGTTTTTTCATATGCATGACGTAGTTGATTGAACACCGATCACGTGATCACAGTGCAAATGTAAACACACAGTACAGCTTGAGTCATGATGTTTAGTGTCGATGCCGGTGTGAAGCAGATATAGTCCGTCACAGGAGCCATATCCGGGCTCCATAACTATAACGGAATAAAGCGTGAACTAATGTTGCGTAAAGAGTCAACTGAATCGATTGCCCTCTTGTTTCCCATTGTTCCCGGACTATGAGTCCCGCGGACTATAATTACTTCTACACCGGTATTCCTTTTATTTATTAGCTTGTTGCAATGTAAGAGGAGATTGAAATGAGAAAGTTGTTGTTGTTGACAACACCTATGAATTTCACGTGACAAGGGAGGTGTGTACCCGCAGCCGATTCAACCATAACTGGTTCTATTGAAATTGAAGCTGGATATATTCACGACAACACAGCTCTGTGAAGGAGTAAGCGTGATTCAACTGTTTTGTTATTCCGGGAGGTATTCATGCTTCTTCCCGTACACTCATATGTTGCAAATCCATTTTAAATATGTATGAGTGTTTTTGCTATGTCCTCTTATCAAATGAATTATATTTTAATTGACCGTAGCTACGTGTCACACAGGGGAATACATTTAGAAATTGCATGAAGTGGCGCACCCCCAAAGTAGAAAATCTATGGTAATCAATGGGGTATGTTTTCATGAGACTAATTCCACTTGTTCTCACTTTTACAAGTTGTTCGTTGTCCAGGAAATGCCGGTTTAACTAACCAACGCGTCAACGTCTGCTGACATAATCATCCAAATTAGCAGCCTTATAACAGCATACGCTGGTTCCCTGGGACTTTCGTCTAGCTCTCACCACTTCACAAATGATCCATAAATCGAAGCCCGATCAGGCACAGAGCACCAGCGTAGTAACAGCAGGGGAGGGCGGCCGGAAATCCCAATTTTAGACAACGCCATTGGTTTAACACGTAAAGCTAAATCTTGACGACAAATTCTGATTTAATATCTAAAACCCATGGTGAAAATTACATTCTGATGGGGATTTAAAACGTCAATATTTTCTGCAGTGGAGTGTTATAAATTTAGAAAAGAGCATATTTTAGTTTTGTGTGGTATCTTTGCGTAGGGGATCCTGGGTGGCGATGTGTTGAGGGTGGTGTGGATTGTAAGCTTACATAGTGCCTCGAATTTCACAACAGTCAACATGGCAAGCTATATGTGAAATGTTTAAAAAGAATACTAAATAACTGGTAGTGGAAGTGTGATGGCTGGGGGAAAGGTAGCCATATGGCATTTAAACAAATCCCAGATGCATACAATGTGCCTACTTGTTCATGTGTGTTGGAATGAGTGTAACAACTTCGGGATAAAAAGTACTTTGAGGCTAATGAAGTGCCAGGGTTTGTGATGAATCGTGATCATTGGGGGGGGGGGGGGGGGGTGAGGGGGGGGGATGTTTGAATGGTTTGGTGGTATTTCCTTCCCTCTGCCTTGGTTGGGCTCCCATGCCCTTCGTATATAGGTTAACATTTCCACCCCCGGTGCAATTGTGTGATGGACTCAATACCCTTGGGGGAGGGGCGCTTCCCATGTTAGTCAGCTACCCTTCATTTTCTTTTTAATTACTGAAATACTGCAGCTTTTATCCATGACTAAGAGGGGATAAATTCAAGAGGGGTGATTCTGATTACCTTTGGACTGGGTTGGGGGGCAGAGTGGGGTGGTAATGATGGGGGTGAAGATGTCATTGTAGAAGAAAAACACATTTGGTCCTTCTCTATAGACACTGTACAAAGGGTCATTTCATTTGGGGCTGGTGCAGGGAGAAAGGTACAATGAGCGAGATGGGCAGGGGACACCCCCTATTATTTTATCGTTGATATTTTGGGATCAAACAAAGTTTCAATTTTTGAATTACTGAAGTAAATTTAGTCCCAAGAAAATATTTCCATGTAGTTATGAAAAAATCGCCAAATGTGGTCTACTACATTAATTAACATGAGTCTAATGTGAATTTTAATTTTAGTCACATTGTTGCTTACCCAAACCAATTAACAACTCAAATTTGTAATAGATGTTTGGGGATACATTTCTATGTGAGCGAGATATTAAATATGATATGGAAAGTCGGACCATGATAGGGTCGACCACTTATATTGATACTGTTTTGTTAGGAAAATTTTCCACCTTAATCCCTACTAAATTTTACTGGGGTAATGACATTGCTTTCATACTTTCTGATACACACCAAATCTCAATTTTGATGGAAAATGATGGAAAAGGGTTGTCGATTGGGCCCCACAACAAAGTTCGTAATCTTGGGCAAAACAGTAACAAGTCGATGTGCCCCCTATATAACCTTGCCCTCCCACATCAATATTCACAAAGTCACGTTGTCGCCATGTGATAATGCTACGCTGCAGGGGCTAAAGTAAAAACAACTGGTCATTACCTTATAGTGAAAATTCAATTAGAGCACATCCTGAATCTATCCTGAAAAGACGGAAGTACTTCATGACCAGGACCAACCAAGCCATGCATGCGTTAAAATGGCTACCCGTTGACTACAGTACCTTTGACCGTGATTGACTATGCTACTTGGAAGAGTTAACACTAAATAATTTCCATAACCCAATGCCATGGCCGTGACAATATAATAAAGGATCAAGGCCCACACACAAAGCAGGTGGTAATTGCATTTCACAAACAAATAGGGAATCGTAGTATTCGATGACCAGGTGCAGGCTAAACACGGGTGTCGGTACAATCAACGATTAGATGGGTCGCTGCATGCCATGCTAATGCAGGGGCCCTTCTCTGATTCCGCTCACTCACAAAATCCAGTCGTTCTTTCGTGTCGTTTATTTCCACCTTCCTGTAGATGCTTTATTTTACCCTCCACACCTCGGACTTAAGTACTAAGCACTTCCCCGAACTTTTTCGGGGTACAAAGCGCCATGAGTTATGTTACACGATCATCACAGCTGATCAGGCTCGAACACACTGAGTGTGTGCCTTTAGCCGCGGTTGTTAGAGTTCACGTTCGTACATACGTTACTATTATATTGTAATCCGCTGGCGTAAGTAAATTCTTTATACCGAGTTTTATATGTGGATAGATTCACTAAGAAATTGGGCAATTATAATATCATTTTTTTGAGGAAAACGTGCACATACAAGAGTTGAGAACAACCGTAGAACTGATTTTTATAAGTTTTTAAGAGTTATCTCGCCAAATTATGTACTTCCCAGGGGTGTGCGATCCACCCGTTTTGAAACTGATACGTGATTGCTGCCCGGTGGGGCCTACCGGGTATGAACTCGTGTGGCACTTTGTCGTGAAAGTCGTCGTGTTTGCGTTACAGATTGCATCACGTTTCTTCAAAAGGACTTAATGCAGAACTTTTGATGCTAAGACAAAAATTGAGTCTTCAACTTTTATTTCTAAGATGTCCCAATTTTAGCGTTTGACTTTCTTTTTTTTTAATATTTTTGCGAATTGCGACGATTATTTCCATTAAAACAACCCTTCGGTCGGGTCATTTTTTTTATAATTTTAACTCACTTTTGTAACACATCCTGTATATCGTATGTGTCCCCATATTTCATAAAAGTATTTAATGTTTTATGACTTTTGGTGACATTGGTATGGGGTTGCTATTTCCCCCCATGTTTTATGCGCAAGAAATAAAAGCATAAACAGTTTATTCATCAGTTACTAGTCATGTCCCCGAAATTGACGGATGTGATGGCCGAATTGTGACAAATATTTAACTGAGACCGAAATGTACGTGTTTTTCCATTGGGACCGAGGGCATGGGATCGAATTGACCATCGTGAGACCGAATTGACTGAGACCCGAATTGGCATGGGACCAAACTGACTGGGACCGAACTGTTTTTGGGACCAAATCGACCTGCAAGCAAAACAAAAAGCAACGGAAAGGTTTGAACGCTCAGTCTTGATATTTATTTTGAATCCCAAATTGGCTATATCAGAAAAACCGAGGGAAAGGAAGAAGCGAGCCGCTACATTGTTGGGAGGCAGTACGTCGCGAGGGGATTCGCGAGGCTAGGGGTGTATGCAAGTTGACACAGCGAGCGTGCCCCTCGCTTTATCCACCTCCTTGCTTTATCGTAGAATGATGTCGAGCATGTTTACTTTTATGTTTCTACATCACTCCGAAATTGTTTTTTCTAACCGATTTTCATCAATTGTCACCTCTTATTCTTTTGTCTTCTCCGCTACGACGGGTTCATTATGAAAAACTCCTACGGCAGCTAACGGACATGCATCATCCCTGGGCCCTGACCTTCGCCGGTGTCCTCGAAGGGAAATACCTCGGCTAGCTCGTCCCTCTCGCTGCTGAATATCCCCGGTTAATATCCTAATTCTAATTCTCATCTTCATATCCTTGACTTTC
>JAMKCH010011551.1:0-26332 GCA_023653785.1 Ophioderma brevispina
TGTTTCAGTCTTCAGATGGGTGTGGTGTGTGTTGTGTCTCAGCTTTGTGGTGGGATGGTGGGATATTACAAGCGCCGAAGCGGGGTTTTCATTACGCCTGTGTGTGTTGGTTTGGTGATTGTGTTTTGCATATAGGATGTTTCGTACACAGCCCCCGGGGTGTGTTAGCTGTTGACTCATTGCATTGCATATTACATTTGTGTGCGGTTTGCATATCAAGGAGCGTGTTTGTAAATATTATTGCGTTTATGTCTTAAATTTGTTGTGTGCACAACGCAATAATTTATACGCACAAATGTTACACACACACACACACACCAAATTTAATTTAAATTCTATATTATACACACAAATGCTACATTACACACAAACAAATATGATAATTAAATTTACAAGACGTATTACACAAATGTTAAGTTCACACACACAAACAACACTACAACACCCCGGACACGTGCGCGCGCGAGCGCGCGCGCCACACACACACACACACATGATAATTCAATCTTTACAAACGGCGTTCCATAGTAGTGGCAGGGGAAGTCGAAATCGTAAGAAGTGTTCAGTAGAGAACATCGCACGTCAAAAAAACGCAAGTTTTCATAGATCGTTCACACTTACGAAGCCGGGAATATAGGAATCTACAAAACATCAAGGAATCTAGCCACCTACATTTATCGTTATATTGGCGGAATCGGATTGACGCAAAGAGAGGATGTGAACAGATGACTCAATCCTGAATGTGCTGTGTAGACTGGGTGTGACGCTTGTACTGTTTTCCTATAGGAATTCGCCATTGGACACGATGTTTGGTAAAATATGGATCTAATATGTCAGCGGGAAAAATTCAAAAATTGGCCGGCAAATGTATGATTTGTAGGTTTTATCCTTCATATATACTGATTAGAGGAGATGGAGCTATATGCAGAAATGTTCCTTTGTTGAAGGGCCAGGGCTTCCAAGAAGAAGAACAAAATAAATAAATATGAAAAATACCACGATTACGGGTTGGTAAATATAAATCACCACTTCTCAAACTTTCGTTGCAAAAAAATTGATATGCCTACCAAACCTAATACCTTGAACATAGCTACCATGGGCGCGCTCTGTAAGGCCAGCGCAACATACGCACTAACCCCAAACCATCCCTACTCACCACAGCCCAAAATCATTGTATATCTGGCAATCCTCAAGAAAAAGGCTCATTTATAAAAAAGGGTGATTCCCTTGGTAAGTTTTGATGTTAAGAGCAAATGTCTGTACCAGGGCCGCGCCGTTAGACCACTTAGTAACGTGTGTAATTATGTCCGTTACGGACAGAAAATACAAGAATTAGAATTTCGTCAGAGTAGATCGATCTCGAACGTAAAATTTGGCACAAATAATAAATGATGCCAACCGTTCAGATGTGTAAAATATCAATTTGTATGAAGTAAGTTGGGGGGACGAGGCTTTGGATAACGAAAATGCCTCTTACCGAATTAATAAACGTTGACCCAAAATTACCAACAGTATTGAATATTTCTGGAATTTGCATTAAAGTTAAAACTTGAATTATTTTTTTATTTATACCAACACATTTTGGAAACTTCAATTAATACCAAACTTTCCTCAATAGAACAAGAAAATTGATTTTTTTTTTTTGCATATTTAAAATGGCAAATAAACAATTTTTGTTGTTATCATATTCAAATTGTACAATAATGTGTACACCAAAAGTCTAGAAAAATCTTGTAAAAAATTTAGGGGGTAAATTTACAGGGGTCAAAGTAAAAGAGGATGATTGTTTGAAACTAAACCAAACTTATAATCTTGTCATGAGGATTGAAAAAAGATATAGTTTGCCATACTCGAGTCATTATTTTCAGATTATAGGCTATAAACGGTTCAAGTAATCCGGGGTAATCCTTTCAGAGTGATCCGATTTTGACGGGAAACTAGTCTCAAAAATGTGGGTCTGGTCATCCTAGAACATAAAAGGATATTTGCCCGGCATTTGTCATTTAGTATGTAAATTAGATGTAAGCTAAGACCCCATAGGCTTATGGAGACCATTGTTACATTTTGACCTCTAATTACATGACCAAATGATGAAGAAGGAGTGGCAATATTATATTCCCTGGTTACTTTGGATACCATGAAGAATTGGGGACAATCTTGTAAAGAATCGAGCATTCTGAAAATTTACACCAGGATGACCTTGAACCGTTATGTTCCTAGAACTATTAAACCATAGCCACGAGAGGGCAACCTATAGCTTTTTAATCCTTAGGATAGGCCAAAATGTTGGTATAGATTTCCAGTATAATGATATCTAATTCAATATTTTCCCCGGACAAACCTTGCCCCTTATCCGCTACTTATATTCTAGACTTTTGATATGTTATTCTCTCATTCATTTTAAGTGTGTTTGTGTAACAACACCAAAATCGTTCTGTTGCAATTATTTGGAGTTTGGCACCGCACTTCATACAAAAACGCACTTTGTAACAAATTGTTATGAACGGCGTAAGGCATCTGGTGCCCAGAACAAAAAAGGGACAACTTCGACGCACTTTATAACAACATTGCAACTGATGAAATTTTCAAAGCTCTTCCATTTAAGACATTACTCCCCACGAATTTGTTACGAACTGCGTTAGTAAGCTCTCTTGTGACAGACACAAATGTGACAACTTCGATGCACTTTTGAACAAATAAATTTGATGAAATTTTCGACGCTCTACATGAAAAGAACATAAACTCCCACCCCTACCAAATCGCCCAATTACCAAACTCGTACATACAAAATCGACCCCGTTATTTAATCGTCCATATTATTGACCTCGCCATTTTGACTTGTCCATATCAACTCGCCGCCATCAACAGCTCCGCCCATTATATAATTTGCCTGATAGAACTCTTCCAATATAATCTAGCCCCCGATACAACTATGCAAGTATTACCTCGCCCAATTAACCCAAATCACCTAGTATAAAATCGTACCATGCTCACTTTTCATCGCTCTATTATAACTCGCCAAGATCAAATAGCCGAATTTTAACTCTCTATTTCAACTCAGACCAATACCAAACTTCGCCCATTTATAACACGCCCATATCGAATCGCCTCTTATCAATTCGCCCTATTAATGACATTCTCCATTTTAACCGGCCAATCATTGACTCCCCACATATTATCTCACCCCATATTACTTGGCTCCCAATACATTCCACTACATTCATCCGCCCACTCTATTATTGAAATCTATCAAATATCTTCGAAGACGATAAAACATCAGCACTCACTCTGTTACGAAATTGTTACAAAAGTATTTGAAGCTACTACCGGCCTGTTCTATGGGGTTCGCTTACAAGAAAACACCACTTGTAAACTGAGTTCTTAATAATGTTATGATTTAGAAATGTTCGTCAGGACAAGCTTCACAACTCAACTTAACTAATATCAACTCGGCCTACCACTTAACCTTACAAATACTTTAAATATTATTCATGACGATACTTCATCAATACACTATGTAACAAGAGTTACAAAGCGAGTTAGTTAAAAAAAACTGTTTTGATACTGACTCTTCTCTTACAGTAAGGGGAGAATGACACTCAACAACACTGAGCGAATACATGAATCAATTGGTCCAAGTATTAGCTCACTCCAATTTCATTCCCCAATACAATCGCCCCCATATTTCAGCCCATTAATTAAAAAAATATAGTCCATAACGATAAAACTTTAACAACTAAAAATTGTAACAAAAATTGTTTACAAACGGCGATAAAGTTTTAAAAAGAGAACTTCAACGCACGATATGTAACAAAGTGATACAAGTGTATTAAGTTGCTGTTGTACTCTATATCCACTAAATTCCCTTTCTGTCGTATAGAGCAACAGTATGAACTCAACCACTTTATGGCAATTTATAACCAAAGTGGTTGCTGAAGTAATATTTTCATGGAAAGAGATTTCAACTCGTTTTAATTTTAAAGTGGAAATTGAATTACGGCGAGGCGAGGTCGGTATATGGGTTGAATTTAGCAATCTGACAAGAATTGGTATAAAGATTTTTTTAAATAATTCTCTATTGTATTATTTAGTGTAGAGAGGTTATTTACTGCCATATAGACCAACAGAGCTCAAACGCACTTTTGTAATACAATTTTGTTACAAAGGGGGTTGATGAAGCTGTCCCTTTTAAACATTTTTTAAGGGCACTTTATAACAATTTTGTTACAAAGTGGGTTGACGCTGTCCCGTTAATTCTAGGTGTAAAGAAAATAACGTACTTTGTAACAAACTTACGTTTAACAAAGTGGTGGGTTGCTGAGGTACATAATAATAGTGAAGATATTTAAAGTATTTTTTAACGTTGTAAATTGGGTTGAGTAAACAATTTAAAATGTAGAAGGGGGCATGCTAAGGGCCACCATTTTGGCTTTTCGGTCCTTTTATTTTAACGCTGCGAAATAATGTGGGTATTTTTTTTTTTGTATTGTCTATGTTTAGTTGCGCTTTGCTATGACACCAAAAAGAAAAAACAATAATAGCTTCGTTTTTTGTTAATTAGTATGTGCCTAGGAGCCCCCTCCGAAGCCGTGCAAACAAAATGAAAAAAAAAATTAGATTACGTGATTCTGATTTTCATAATGCATATACCTAGTTACATAGACGAAGTAAATAACCAAACAAACAAAAAAATCTTGAAAGTATAGCATTATTTATATTTTACTTCATCATATCGCAGTTCACTGTAGACACATATGGTAAATATTACAGGCTTACCAAAACAGTAACCTTAAAATATATGAAAGTCAAGAATATTAACTAGTTTGGTCTATTTGTTAGTGTGTTCAAGTTATCCCTTACTGCATAGAACAGCAAGAAGCTTATACGCACTTTGTAACAATTTTGTAACATAGTGGGTAAGGTTTTAAAGATGTAACGCACTTTGTAACAATGTGGTTACAAATTGTGTGCTGGGTACATGCAGTGGGAAGAATGTAAAGTATCGTTAAGTTGTAAATTGCTTGATGTTAAACTTAATGCATAAGGGGGCCCGCAAGGGGGGCCCATTTTGTTTTTTTTTGTTTTTGTTTTTGTTTTGTTTTTTTTTCTCTTCGGTCCGTGTATGTTAACGCTGCAATACGCTGCGATGGATTTGAATGTTTGCCTAAGTAATGCAAGCGCAACAGATATGCACAAATACAAATCAATCATATTAAAAATATATTGCAGCTTTAAATACGCGGCCGCCGAAGCACAAAAAGGGGCCCTTGGAGACCCCTTATGAAGGTAATTGTTAATTCAGCGCACTCTGCAAGTTAAAAAATTTACATTGAAATCTGCCCTGACGTTAGTCTTCCCCACCACTTTGGGATTTTTTTTACAAAGTGCGTAAGCCAAATTTTTAAATGGGACAACTTCAACCAACTTGTAACCAAATGTTACAAAGTGCGTAAGCGGATGCTGCTTTTATTGCAGTTAAAGTATAACTTAAACACAAAGAAACACCATAGAGAATTATATAAAATCGATATAAATTAAACATTTTTAAAACCTCACTACAATAATTTCAGCAAAACATTTTGTAACAAACTTCCTAATAAAGTGGTTGAGATCTATGCTGCTCTATACAGGCAGAGTAGTAGGGAGAGAACTTCATACCAAATATCACAATCGCTCCAGTACCAAAATCGACCCAATCTTAGCGAGCCCCATTTCAACATACCTCATATAAAATCCCCTACATTATTTCAGGCCACTGAAGCAACCCACTATGTAACAAAGTTTTTACAAAGTGCGTTAAGCGCCTACTTGCTACTGCTATATATGGCAGTCAGGATAACTTCCCAGCTAATAACGAAATAAAAAAAAAAGAAGCTATGATTTGATTATTTTTGCCGCGCCAATACAAAACAACTAAAAAGATAGACAAATAAAAAAAATAAACTATTGTATTGCAACGTTTAAAATACGCGAAACCGAAAAGCCAAAAATGGCCACTAACAGGCCCCTTTACCCCGTTAAGTGTTAATCAATCTTTAATAACCTTCCATGACGACAACCTCAGCAACCCAATTTGTAACAAAAATTGTTACAAAGTGCGTTATTTTTTAAAAAGGGGACACTTCAACCCACTTTGTAACAAATTCGTACAAAGTGCCTGCGTTTAAATTTGTAGGTGTTGATTGAGTATCCCGACTGCCAATGCTTCTCCATTGTGTTACATCTTGGGCAGTACGGCCAATTCCTATTAAATGTGCACAAGTGAATTCAATTAGGCCTATACCTGTCACGCGTTACTCTGGCGGAACGCAGGACATGAGAAAAACTGTCCATCGTTGCGAGGAAGGAAAGTGCTCAAGGGATTTCTTCGTAGAAGCTCTAATTGTTAGAATATATTATCATCAAAACATATGTGGATTTTATTAGGTAGAACTTCAGAAAATCCGAAAATGGTTATTTAAAAGAGCGATATTTTGGTAGGGTCTAATGCTAACTCTATGGCAAAAATCACCAGTGATTGCATGGCAGATTCAAGGGGCCCAATGGGACAAACGGGTTAGACCTAAACTCTTCGTAGAAGCTGACACCCACGTAAATCTATTTCTATAAGGTGGGGGTTTAATTTGGTTGACATACGGAGCTGAAAAAGATCCTGAAAATAACGACCTTTCTAAACAAGGCTTCCAACATGTGTAAAACAGGGCCTACTGACCATGTTCATGCACACAGTGTTGGTTAATCAATCATCCATAGAATGTTATTGATCAGTGATTGGGTGGTGCCCTGCGAAGTGGGAATCATTTTACATACGATCAAACTTATGAATGGATTCAGGTCACCAATGATTCGGTTGGGTGGGCAAAAGGTCGAAGCCCCGTACAGAGGACACTAACTGCACTATGACTTTACTGTAGGAAAATAAATATTTTAATGCCATATTTTTTTTAAAAATTTAACGCACTTTGTTCAATTTCTTACAAAGTGGGGTTGATTTTGAGAGTCCCTAAAAAGAGATAACGCACTTCTGTAAACAATTTTGTTACAAAGTGGGTTGTTGGGGTATCGCCATTGGAAGATATTGAAGTATTTTTAAGTTGTAAAGTAATACTGGCCCATAGTGGTGATCGGGCTAGTTGATATGGGCGAATAATTAAAAGGGGGGCGAGTTGAAATGGTGGCAAGTCGATATGGGGCGAGTTCATATGGGGAGTTGGTAATGGGAGGAGTTGGTATGGAGCGAGTGAGGCGAGTTGATATGGGATGAGTTAATACTGCGACGAATTCGTTTATGGGGCGATTGCTATGGACGAGTTGGTTATTGGGCGAGGGATGCGGGGCGCGATGATGGGGATCTTTGAAGATTTCATCAAAATAGATTTTGTTAAAAGTGGTCGAATTTGTCCCTTTTGTTTTGTCAAATAAGAGGCTTGCTTAACGCAGAGTTCGTAACAATTCGTGGGGAGTTAATGTTGTTAATGGAAAATCTTTGACAATTTCAGTACTTTTTCAGTGTTTATAAAGTGCGTTGAGTTGTCCCTTTTTTCGTTCTGTACCAATAGGGACTAACGCAGTTCGTAACAATTTGTTACAAAAGTGCGTTTTGTTATGAAGTTGTGTGCAACAGGGTCACACATTATTTTATTTTATTTTCTTGTATACAACGAAATTTTAAGACTACACCTTTGATTATTGACTATATGCATCTATTCCATCCAGTTGAGTGTCAATTTGAGTGCTTTTACATCAGCGTGGAATTACCATAGATCAATGACCAATTACAGGAACGCAGAAAAACAAACATTCAGAGGACACAGAGAGGGACGACTCTTGAGAGGCGCGAAGAGAGGGATGAGCAAAAGACGATAAAGCAAAATCAAGTCGAAAGCTCAAACTCAAGATGATGTGAGTTGCGAACGTATGAACGAGGAAGTAAGAGAGGAGATCGAATGGAAGAAAAGAAAGCTACATCAAAGGAGGAGAGAGAGGAAATAACAATAGAGAAACATAGAGAGACGGGTTTACATTAATCACTCGATTAGATAGGTATCAATTTGCATGAAGTCTGTGCAGTCGCCAAACAAAGAAAGTTTGTATGTATTTTTATACTCTCTAGGAGGTCATTGTAAACACGGCGATTCAAAGGGTCCTTTTAATGAAAATTACTCACGCTAAGATTTGCACTATTGAATAGCACTCTCTCTCTCTACCTCTCTCTCTCGCTCTCTATCACTCCCCGTCTTCTCTCCCGTTCTCGTATTACAGCATGTGCAGCACGCGGAACACAATACCAGAGACATCACCATTTCCAACATACAATAGGGCCAGACGAATCGTTGGTTGCCCCGCCAATACGTATGTTAATGCGCGGGCCGAAACTTCGAACAAGCGGGTCGAATTGACCAATGAGCATTGAGATTCGAGCCATTAAACTCACGTGCATGTACTCTACGGAAATGGCAACAAACGTAACAATGATACCCAGATTTAACTCCGTACCATAACCCACGTACTCGCACACCAGTGGTGATTGGGACTAACTTCGAAACCCGCGGCTTATTATTATTCGACGAACCAAACGAAAAAACAGGCTCAGTGCTACCCATTAGCGATGTTGCGGTCTCCCGGCCACGGTACTCATAACAATGGCTTCTTTTAAAGTTGCTGTGGCCTCAAAAGGAAAGCCTATGTATGAGTACCGTTGCGACGGGAGCCGCAACATGGCTACTGGATTACACGCTTTTATCAGTCATCACAATTTTATACTCTGACGGAGCGGAATAAAGGTGTAATCCAATGGGTGTGAACTGAGCCTGTTTCCTTCGTCGGAATATAATAAGCCGAACCCGCGGGATGAACCCAAGTTCTGTCGGAGTTGACCAACCTAAACAGACCCGTTGATCAAGATTTTGTTAAAATACCCAGTACTCCCGCGAATACCTATAAATCGGACCCGCTTGTCAAGGAGGTGGTCGAGGAAATCTAGGAGAGTAATCACTCCGCAGACCTTCCCTCATTTCTTTCTCAAAATTCTGACAAAATTCTCAATCCTGATCCCCAAAATTTCTTCCCGTTGTGAGTATGCACGGTTATTAACAGTGTAAGACAAGGGCCCTCTTGTGTGGATTGGGGCTACCGAACACCCTATGAACTTGATTTTGGCACATTCAAGCTTCCAGAGCTACGGTCTTAACAGGAAACGTGTGATGAACAACAACAACAAAGTTCTGGCCCGGCCTGGTGAGGCCGCGGAAAAATCAGGTGTTCCAAAACCGCTCATCTATGGTCAAGGCTAATTCAGAGAGTTAAAAATAAATTCTAGTAACGAAGGTCCCATGTCAATCCTGGATGGTCATGAATTTTCATTGTCATTTGTGTTGGTGATGTGGTTGACGTTTTAAAAAAATCTTCGATAAGATTTCTTGAAGAATGATTTAAAATCAGCAAGTAAACTTGCGCGAGCCCATGGCAAGATGGCAGTTTAAAACAAGTGGGTTAGTTGGCACAGTCTGTCAATTGCAGGGCATCAACATGACCCAGATGACCTTTAAACCATGGTCCATGACCTTTGATATCGTCCACATATGAAGAACCCCTACTGCACGTTAACCCCAAGTCTGATTGAATCGGGACTTCAACTTTTCGAAGACTTGAAAACAAAAAAATACCAAAACTTGGAACATGACCGCAGCTGACTATGACTTTGGTATGTGGCCTTTGACCTCACTAAATACTGAGGGACCCGTTTTGCCACGTTAACCAAGCTAGGTTGTACTCAGACTTCAACTTTTCAAAGACCACCCTGAAAAAATTAAACCTAACCAAATTGGTACATGACCTCAGATGACCTATTGACTTGCTACATGATCTTTGACATCATGCACATGTGAAGGAACCCCTATTGCACCTACCCCCGTTTGTAATAAAAGTGGAGATTTCAGCCCAAATTTAGTGTCGAGCTAGAGTTGCAACAAAAAAAATAATATGGGACGAGGGACGCTAGTCGAGACCCAATATTTAAAAATCCTAGCGAGACCAATACAATAAATATTGGGCGCAAATATCCAATTTTATTCATTATCATGCGTAGGATCCGGTATTATCGCGTATTATCGGACTCCTCAAAGCGTGATAATGGTTTTAAATCGGACTGAACTTTTCGGAAGGAGACATGAAAACGAAAAAAACCTAACAAACTGGAACACAAACATACATGTATGTAATAGATATACAGCAGACTCAGACGACATTCACCTTGGTCCATGACCTTTGTCATCCTGACAATATGAAAGAACCCATACTGCACCCTTGACCAAGTATGGTTTGAATCGACTTAAACTTCTCGAAGAGGGCGGCGACAAACGAAAACCTAACCAAACTTGAATACACACAGACACACCACATACAGATACGGACATGCGCGCGCTAACAATATCCCCCTCTATTGTTCAGCCATGGGGATAGGATAATAAAAATAGTTCAACTAACATGAGCTACCGAAAAGCTCAATTCCAAAGTTTGAGATGACCCGGATTTTCTTGGATTATTATGTAAGGGGGGGCATTATTGTGTAGTATAAAAGTACCAAAAGGAAACTGTTTATAAAAATCGAATCCGGAATTTGTTACAAATTCGTGATTTTCTTTCTGGCGGGACATTCGATTTGATTAGCATTCATCAGTTGAGTAGTATGTGGACAGGCATTATGTAAAAACCCACGGATTGCAGAAAATTGAGGGCGACATCCTCGAGAAATCTCCAAGTCAGCCTATAATTCATTCTGAACTGAAAACACTTCCAAGGTAATTTTTCGATTAGGAGTATTAAAAAAGATATCTATATAATGCAGCCACCAATTGCCTCTTCATCTTTGGAAGACCATATGGTGTTATTTCATCCTAGCCCGGTTATTATTGAAATTCAAATAAAAAAAATAAAATAAAAAGACATTATTTCTGTCAACTTTCTCTTAGCCCTGTGTCAAGCCGAATCATGCTCAAAACGTGGTGGTTTGTTCTGATCTCAATAATGATTTTGCAATGATGTTAAATGTAAGTTGAATCGCAGTCCCTTTCTTGTGCAGTATACCACGTGGACGCGGGTGTTTTTGCCACCAACCATGCTCGTAGCAAGTTCCTCCTCACTACCTCAAAGGGCAGCTAGGTATTTGTTCTTATCTTTGTGGACTTAAATATTTCCTTTAACCGAAAAGTAATGAAAAGTGTATATATTTAAAAACCCACAAGATCCCGACCCAAAAATCATTAGTACATGTGGAACGTATTTTGTGAAAATTTCATATAAATCTTTGCAACCAAGGTTTTCTAAATCAAAATTGGATGAGGATTCCAAAGATCATGGGTGTCATTTTTTAAAATGTGTTGATCTTGATGGAATTCTAGGGGGAAAAGTTGGGAAAAGTTTACTGGTTTATACAGGGGGACAAAATATAAAAAGGGAGGGAAATGGTTTTAAAGTATACCATCTGTTCAGTACTTTCAAGGATTACAGAAAGGTATAGTTTGCCCATACCTGAGGTTATAGTACAAGAGTGAAAGACAAAAAAAAAAAGGTTCAAGGTCACACTGGGGGGTAAAATGTCAGATTCATCGTTTTGTTATAAAAATGGATGCCAAATTGTTAGTCTTACGTAAGAAGCCGAAAATATAAAAGTCGACGTTGTCAATGACGTTTTGATAATAAGAAGAGGGCAAATATGCCGTGGTCCACAGGGCTATGGGGAGACCACTAGTCATATCTCTAAAAGTCTAACTTTGAAAGGTGATGAAACACAGATCTATACATTTTTTATTTAGTATAACCCAAATTGAACGATTTAAACCACCGTTTCAACAAATCGGACCCATTCTTAAATAATGACCTTGAACATCTTGAGCCTATTGCACTATAAAACAATAGGTCGTCGTAAATGCTAAATTGCAAACTGTTACCTTTTAGCAACCTTATGAGCAGGCCGAACAGAATGTATAAAATTTAAAACATTAAAGGGGCGTTGTTTCCGATCGTCTGTGGGTACCCCCATGATTTACGGAAGTAGTCTCGATTTTGATATCAGATGAAAGGCGTATTTTTCTCATTTGTCGTCCTGAAAATGGAGCCCTCGAATCAATTTCATTCCCAGATAAAATAAAAAACCGCCGTTTTAGTGGTTAACCACTTTATTAGACAATATGAATAGGGCTTTGCAACATGCATTTTGGTCTACCAATCAAAACCGCAAGTTTGTTTCCCACGGTACTTGATGGGGTGTTTGTGCAAGGGCCAGGCTATAATATCAAGTAGAGAAAACAATACACATAAATCGGAACAACACCTTTAAAACCACTTTTATTGTTTACCCCGTACAAATGTTGCCCCTTGTAAAAACACCCAAGAACACATTTTAAAAAAGAAACTCATGATTTCAGATTCTCTTATTTGAATTGTTATAATTCTGTATTGGAAAACATATTGGTGTCAAAATTGTGATATGAAAAAAACTAAACCAAAACATCATTACATTCCCCATGTACTACATGGTATCATGAGCAGCTACCTATCCACAAAAACCAGCCGAGTATTGCTGGTTCAGATTTGCATTTATAATCCTTGATAACATCTACGGAAGAAATCGATACTACTATTGTGAGCGTACTCAATATAATTGAATAGCCCTGTTCTGGAGCGGTTGCCACAACTTATGCTTCCTCGTGGTGCGTCAAAATCCACACTTGCTATACGCACGTTAAGGCGCTGACATGTTAGCTTTTGTGTGCATTTCTATTCCAATATGGACGTGTAAAAGAAGTTCTCGGCTATTGTGTCGTAAACGAAACATTGTGCATGTACGACGCAAATTTGACACCGAACGTCATCGAGCTACGTTGGATACGTCGACACTGATACAATGAGGATGCGGTGATACTACAGTTGGGAGTAAAAAAAAAAAAAAACTACATTCGAATAAAAAAAATAATTTAAAATATTTTTTAAGAATTATTGCTCAAATGTAATGGTGCTGTAGTTTAGGGATAAACAGGCTTTGAAAAAACGTTTATTTGGTGTCATTGGGACTTGGAGGAAGAAGAAGTTATGCCTTGTGTGCTAAGAGACTTAAAAATCCTGTTTGGCCGATTTCGAGCCAAATAAAGATGCATCGTTACATCTGAGTAATATTGGTTCTTCAGCAGTGATTGAGGAAAAACATTTAACACCACGTATTGTTAAACAATAGAAGGTTTGAGAATAATTGGCGGATTATAAAATAATATCCCAGGGATTACAAAGAAAATGCTGAGGGAAAAAAGTTCAATTTAACCAAATAAGAAAGTCAAGATACCTGGTGTAAAACATATAAGACCACAGCTGTAGGTTTTAACCTACAGACGAAATGGAGCCCAAGTGAAACCATCGGTTTTGATTCCGCTTTGCAAAAAAGAAAAAAACAATTGCGATATGGAATTTTTAAGTTTTATTCCAATTTTATTTACAGAAAACTTCCGCTTTAGTTATTCTCCCAATTTATGGACGCTGAGTATACTGTGTTTGTGCAAAATAATTACTTTAGAGATGTAAAACAACAAATCTCTGAGCAGTTTCATTATATTCATGAACTGAAACATTGATAATGGAGTGATTTCAATAACTGAATCTTTATGATTGAACAATGGTAATTTAATTTGTTGAAGATATTTTACTTATAATTATGTTACACAATAGATCGTTGTATTCAAACTGATATGTTTCCTCGAGAAAAATCGATACCATCTGAAATTGCATATGTGAATTGTCTTTGCTATAATGTGTTATGGTATACGTCGGTGTCAGTCTCTCCGCATTGTATGGCTAAAAGCGGCCGAACAGAATTTTTAGGTCTCTCCGCAAAATTGACATAGATTCTGAACCCAAAGTCCGAAAGACACCAAATAAAAATCTTCTGATAGCTTGTTTATCCTTGTAAACAAGCAAAGCAAAAATTCAAGCAAAAATAACGTTAAACTTTGAAGAAACAATCTTTCCTGAATGTAGGGTTTTTATTGACTCACACTGTATAGACCTATTATTTTCCCATTCGGGGGAGAACATCTCGTTTCCTGGTAATGTTTCACTACATGTATTGGGCACACACGATGGCACAGCCACGGATCACACACGAATGTCAAACTACAAATGGAATGTAATTCAGGCCTCTCAATTTGACGTCATCAGTGACCTGTTGATCACGTGGCCCGAAGCTTTCGTTTTTGAAACAGTGTCCAGAATGGCTGATTGGTGCCCACATAAGGACGACCAGAATCCAAGTTTAAAACATCCATATTAGCTCTTTAAAACAAGACGGTTTGAAATAAACAGAAAGAAGTTGATTCCTCTAGTTTGTTAAATCAGAAACGGTGAAAAGAATAAGGGGAGAGTTCAGTTCAGTACTGAACTCCATAAAGTGCAACTTTTGGTTAGGGGCTTTTTCGTCTTTCGGCTTTCTATCTCGGCCATTTTCACAGTTTTCTCAGTTTGTATGTATTGGGCAATAATTCTGATGGCACTAGGCGAATGCTATGGCCCTCTCCACCAGTGTCTGTATGCAGTCGTCAAAGGCCAACTCGGACCTACCTACCTCAAGTCGTCACCTCTGTTCACCTCGTAGGGTCAAAATGCAACATCAGTTCACCTCGTTTTCAAAACAATTGGGTCTTTAATCACCGCCGCGGGAAAAAAAAGTTAGGTCAAGATTCACCTATACTCGATTCATCGGATATGTGACCCCGTACCATTCTTGCGGAGGTGAAAAATTCAATGAGGCGCAAGGAACGTCTGTTAATCATGTTATTGTGAGCAATGTTAAGACCTGAAATACACTAGTGCGTTTCTATACATGAATGAAATTGTATTCAGTGGCAGGTGAGTGGGTTAAATGACTGGAGTGTCCTCCAAGATAATCCGGTGTGGCACGTGCATTTGAATTCTTTCATTTTTCCGGTAAAGCTAGGTTGACCCCTCTCCGACTTCATTGAATAGGTCCAAGACTCCAGGGGGGCGAACGTATCAACGCGAATCGACTATAGATGAAATGTTTGCTACATCAAAATTCACCTCAAACAACAGGGTCAAGATTCACTATTGTTTCACATTGTACATCAAGTGAACGATATTTTCGTCCATTGTGACGATACAATATGACGTCACAGACGTTATTACGCTCGACTTAAGAGTTCAATGGCAACCTGAATCCCGTGCGATTTTGATGGTGATGGTTGCCACCAAGTTATTATTATTCTAGAAGGTACTCTGTACCATTTAATCTTCGATGGCGTAAGGATGTTCAAACAAGAGTTATGACCCTTAAACGTGGGGTCAATCATGACTTGCCAAGCTATTAAAAATAAGAAGTGACGATGATGTGAAGTGATAAAAATCACATGCGAGGTTATAAAGTTTATCAAAGATTAATTATCCCCCGGGGGTTATGACCTAGGAAGGTGTTGTTATGTGGATGTAAGGCCCTTGAAACCCCCTTTTTACGCCTTTCCCGTAGCTGGCAAAGGTCCCATTTCAAAACCGAAGTCGGTTTACAAGCCCCGCTTTTGAGAAAAATGGAAATATTAGCCTCTTTTTTAGCAAAATTTCAGCTCTCAAACCCCCCGAGTTTGAACATTTTAGTAACACCCCTTTTCAGAGGATTTTCAGTTCGCTAAGGCTCACACTTCGGACTGCGGATCTAGGGGCCGCACACCCCTCGTGAGCTTCGAATTACAAGATTCTAACTGACATTTTAGTCATTTTGAGATATGGACGTTTTAAGTTCAGGAAACACAATATAAAACAAGTGGAACCTTTAATCAGAGTTACATTTGGAAACCCTAAACAAATTATATATCGTTTCAAGCTTAGTAAATGTAAATTTAAAAAGGTATTGTAATCTCACAAAAACCCAAACATGTTAATTCATAATTTAATGTTGGCTTACAAGTAGCCCACCTGACAGGTCGCAATCAAAGACTAATAAAGTAGGTCTATATTGAATGACATGACGTCTTACGATCAAGTTCTACAAATATTTATGAATTTTCTAATCGTACCTTTTTGGCGCCTGCGCTGCAAGCAATAAGTCCGATGCGGAATATAAATGGAACCTCTTGTTGGATAACGGTAACGGTGACGCCTCAAGTCTTGATGTCGAGACGGATTCGAACCTTTTGCGAACAGGCCTTGAGGAGTGTGAGTTCAAGCTTTGTTTGACGGCATAGCAACAAGTATTTCGTTTGTTGTAGGTCATTGCGTTCTTGCAGTTGTTTGGTCATTTTTATAATAGTACAAGATATTTGCTTTTTGACCTAAAATTGCAACATAAACATATTTTGTGTTATCATTTTTCTAGATTGTCACAGCCTGTCAAAAGTCTAGAAAAATCAACAATGGGGAACATGTACGAAAGTAGAGGTAAATTTTGTACATGAAGATTAAAAAAGTATAGGTTGCCATATCGACGGTCGTTAGTTTCAGGATTATAGGCTCATAAGGGTTCAAGGTCAACCTTGGGTAATTTCTTTCAGAGTGCTCCGATTTTGACGAAACTAGTCTAAAATTGTTTGTCTGGTCATACCCTATAACACAAAATGCACATTTTCTCTGCATTTGACATTTAGTATGTAAATTAAAAACTGATTTACTATAACCTACAGTAGGGCAAACTATACCTTTTTTAATCCTTAGGATATGGCCAAATTCCTGGTGTAGATTTCAGTACAATTATACCTACTTTATATTTCTCCCCTGTACAAAACCTGCCTCCCTGCAAATATATGTTCCCGCTACTTATACTTCTAGATTCTAGACTTTCTAAGTATAACAAAAACAAAATTGTTTCTGTTGCAATTATTTTTGAGGTCAAACCATTATTTTATTTAAATTTCTTGCACTATAACCACTGTCGAAGCCTATGTCTGTGAAGGATGTTGAAAAAGTAGGGAGGAGATCATAATGATAGCGGGAACATACAAGAGGCAATCTCTAGTTTGTCATAAATGTCATAAATCTTCAGCTTTTAGGCCCGGGGGGGGGCACTCAACTTTTTTCAGGTAGGGATGTGCGGCCCCGATTTCCGAACTTGGGGGCTTGGGAACGGATTTTGTCTCCGAAAGTAGGGGCTTGGGAACTGAAATTTTGAGAAATTTGCAGGCTTGGGAGCTGAAATTTGGCTAAAATTCAGCTTCTGAGGCCAAAATTTCCTGAAAAGGGGACCTTAAGAACTGAATTATGCTTCAACTGGGGGTCTTGGGAACGGCTGGAGAGACGCGAAAAGGGGGTCTTAAGGGCCGCACATACCCGTACCTCTTTCCAATGTCAGTGCCCCCCACCCCCGGGCTTTTAGGAGAAGTAAAAGAACGAATCAAGATTGGCATTGTTGGAATCGGCTGATATCATTGCATCAAAAGACACATAAGGTATAACAAGAGAATTATTTAATGTTTTCAGTCAGTCCCTAGCTATGCAGAAATCGGTTCTCCGTGTTTGCAATTATGCATGACTGGTCACTGGTGCTTCCAAGCATAGCAGTATTTTGAATATTCATACATTTTGAACAACATTTTAAAAATCAAAATTACGAACAACTAGTTTCATCTTAAACCCACAAATTCATCGTCAGGTTATTTGAACTTTTAATTACATGTAGATTATTTTGTTAACTTTAACAGCCTACGGACCATATTTCAGAAGTTTTTAATAGCACGTTTAACAACACGTTGTAAAATATTATCTTTAATTGTTTATAATATTTAACTGTGCCAAACCTTGCTAACCACACATTATATATTACTATGGACCAGTACATAAATAAGCACATCCTTCATCTTCAAAACAATTCATTAATTTTGCTGATATGTTTATTAAAATAAGGATGGGGTAGCAACTAGTCTCGTGAAAATTAAAATCGCATTGTAAATTAACTAGGGCTGTGCTGGGTATCTGCGTTTCGATTGACTAACACCACAAGCAGGCCAGGGAACCAAGTCTAATCAAGCATGCCAAGGCTCTACCTGTTTCAAACCGCGACGCAATTGTGTGCACTGACGCAGGCGAGTTTATTGAACACCGTGCAAACGTATATGAAGAGACGTAGTGTAATCGACAAATTTTCGAAGTGTTATAGCGTTAAGGTAAACAAATTTTTAGATGTGAATGAATGTATGTACCCTAATTAAGGTAGCAACCAACAGAAGCTTGCCGTGATCTCAACATTACAAGTTGCAAAATAATCACATGTGTTAAGCTAAAACAAACAGGGGAGGTAGATGGAAAGGGGCATTGGTTCTGGACACCCTTTCAAAGGGTATATTTTAAAAAAATGTCATTTTTGGTTCAAGAATATATATCGGATGTCATTTTTCTGGAAAATACGATGAGGTGTAGGTTATCATTCAAAATCAAATTTTAACCTATTCAACCAAATCATAAAATGACTTCAATTACCAGGTTGGAGCTCGATCGTAACGTTGTTCGGTCATGTAAAAGATTGGACTAAACTATCGCAATGAACGGGATCATGAAACACATCGGGCAAAGTGGAACTTCATATAGAGCTACTAGCGACTGTTTCAGTGACTCAGGTGGAAGGAACAGTCCAAACCGGCGGATATACCATAGTATTTATGGGGGCACTATTTTAGAATATGGCTGTGTTAGAGAATTCCATGATCAAATAGTATAAAGAGTAAGCCTAGAAATTTAGTGGTCTCTACTTTAGACAATAATGTCTTTGTTTATTTACTGTGTTTATTTTTAAATATCATTCGTAATTAGTTTTTTGAGAGCTGTTGAGAGATAACTTTATATTTTAGTTTGTAAAAAAATGGAAATTGGTTTTAGTAATTCAGGATTTATAATTGTTTTCCAAACTGTTTTAGTGTCATGATGTGAAAATAAAATGGTTGATGTTGAGAGATAAACTTATTTAGTTTAAACTTTTAGTGTATTGTATTAAGTCATGTGTCTCCCTTTGGTGTCTGAGGGGGTAATGTGGAGCCCACCCCCTGAAAAACAAATTGCTGATTTTTACCAAAAAACAATGGGGCCATTGATGCGGGTAGATCAACACGAACCACAATAAAAGGAAAAAATACGGAAAATCGGTTGGAAAGATTCAAAATGGCCGTCCAAAACCCGATTTTTAAGATGCGCACCAAATTCTCCGCCAAAAAAGAAAAAAAAGAAAAAAAAAAAAAAAAAAAACAATTTTCCATAGAAAACTTAGCTAATAAAAGGAGAAACATTAAATATATTAACATTGCTGAAATAAATAATCGTTACACCAGTACAAAGCAAGTTCTGAATAGCGCCACCAAAATGCTTAGTTGGTGCTAATTAGCATTAAGTGCAACCCACGAAATATTTAGTATAGCTGGCCAAGGTCAAAAAAACTAGATTTTGCTTATAACTTGTGGGGTGGAAGGGCTTGGGTGGAATGTGCGAAATGACTTTGTGTATTCAATTGAGGCTGTTGCCATAGCAACGCCCAATTTGTGTTTTGGCAATTTCAGCTATTTTGGAGCTGAAAAAAGTGGGAAATTGCCTTTACAGAAGGTGCTCATTGCCTGAAATAGTTGGACACCTGTTTAAAAATTTAGTTTTCATAATCCAATAGCTCATCTTCATTCTACAACCAAATAACAAAATTGTGATCAAAATATGCTTTCTTTACTATGGATTTTGGACGTGGCAACACTGTAAGTTTTACAAACTTGAAAAATTGACTTTTGGGTCCTATGTTTGCAAGAGTAAAAGTCCACTTGCGCACTGTTCTAGAATATTAGGCTTTCAGATTTCAGTAAAACAGACCTTGCCCATAACCATATCTGATGAGAACAGCTTTGGGAAATATATTTATCTGAGGGCAGTGTGCCAGAAAAACAAAAGAGACATTTTGCGAAATGCCAATTTCTCATGTAGTGATATTGTGGGCTTTATTTGGTTCAAAATTGTTGTATGAGAGCATTTCTAGTCATGTTTGCATAATTTCATTCCATTCTGAATGGTTGATGGACATATTTCAGTTCATTGATTAGCGGCCTGATACCGTGTACCAAGATGCTCAGTATGTGAATTGTACATGTCCATTCACTATAATCAGTACTCATTAAATGGTATAGTGTAATGTTGCATTCCTGTACGTATAATGTCCTCATTTTCTATCTTCTGAAATATTTTAGGCAATCAAATATTTTTGTGATATTTGATAGTGTTGCCCAGATTCCAAATAGTTTTTCCATTTTGTGCAATCGACATCGTTATATGGTTGTAATAGCTTGAATCAATTCAAAAACATAATACTGCAGTCAGATTTTCGTCAAATTATACTGCAGTTCAAATCTTGTGGGAAAACATCATGATTCATGGAAATAATTAAAATATGGCTGCCAAAATGGCAACTTGGCTACTTGTTGGCACCCATAGTTCCATATTGTTATCCTCAATTAATCTTCACCATTCCCTCGGTAACCAAACTTTTTCTGAAGAACCTGAACCCCTTTAATTTTGCTCAGAAAAACATTGTTTGTTTATTTGAGTTAAACATTAGGCTATGTGTTTCCTCTTCCTATTGATAGCAAATTAGTTACTAACAACCATCTTTATGATGTAACAAGATGTCTTATCATATGTAGGATGTTTTAGATTTAAATATACATGATTGTTTTTAAAACCTCATGGTTAGAACTTGGTTTATTAGGACACTGCCAAAGCTAGATTTAATTTTATCTTATCGTGGCTCCTCTTAATGTAATTTGTTTTGTTTAAAATATGGCGCCAAATGATAAAACAAAAAGGGATTAAAGACAAATAAAAAATAGTAAAAAATTATAGTGAGCCTTTTGAAACGATGAGCATAATCAGGCAAAATTTCTTCATTACATCTGCAATTTTTCACCAAATTATCTAAGTATTTGAGTGATTTGTTATTGTGTATCCTGCACAACAATGAATTGTAAACAGCACGATACTCTTATATTTCTTTGTTGCTCGTGTTCAGTTTTTCCTCAAAGTTCACCAACAATAAGATGATAACAACTTCACCTTAAAATTATATATGTATTTGTGAAAAAAAAAAATGACAAGCGTTCAGCATAAGTCGTCTAATAAAACGGAAAGTGGGCTAAACATTTGAGAGCAGATAGGAATAAATTAGGAAAGTTACACGATATACATACCCTTTAATGACCTTGGGGTTCTCTACAGTCGACCCCTACATACCCCGTAACATGTATTTTTTACAATAAAATAAAGCATGGCAATGCATACCGGACACCCAATTATGTGTCTTGACCACCTTTGGACTTTAATCTATGCCTCTATTATATTTCTCTTGTTAAAAAGCATAGGTATACCACATGTCGGACGCATCTTTGCATGGAAAAAAGATTATAACAATACCAAAAATCGTTGTCTAGAAGTTGATACAACAACCACACACAGGCAGGAGGGCACCTGAGCATTACAATCTAAAATACAGAATGTTATGAAGGACTATAGGACCTAGAATATCAGCTCAAAATTTGGAACTCGATTTTCAAGGCTTATGTAAAGAAAATTCAGTGAATGAAAGTATTTCTTGTAACGTTTTTGTTATTGTATCTACTCGTTCGTGATGCCGGACGCTACAAATGACCCGACGACGAAAACGTTTTTTGGATAATTATAGCGACCCATGCTCTTCTCTCATTTTAGTAAAAACTCCACACACTTTTTCCAGGATGGAGGGAAAAGGAGGCCAAAGTAGCTCAAAGTTGTTCTGGATAGGGAGGTTGGTGCAAACTCAGAATTTCCTTTTTGATACTATTACAAGTTCTTAACAAGAAATGTCAAATGAAACTTACTTTTAAGTCAAAATAATTTTTAGGTAGTCCGATGCAAATCGGATGAGAACATCAATGTTGCAGGTGTGTCTGCCGGTCTGTTGTGCATGCGTGTCTCTCTCAAACATTGACATGTAGCTATACACCTTTTGGTGGATACTTTCAATCTTACTACAACTTTTGTCCCAGTGATGGATCATGATAATACTTGGTTGCTTATAAATGAGACAACGACGGGCTTATGTGGGGAACAGTGAGGTCAAAGTCATAGAGGGGGGTCATTATATATTACTCTTGTATACACATTTTGGTTAACACTCCTCAACTTACTGTAAAACACGTTTGACCACTAATGGATTGGAGTTATGCTTGGTGTGCTTTATTTACATGAAAATAAGGTGGTTCTTCTGTGGGGTAACAGATGAGGTAAAAGTTCATTATGGTGTTACTTACGGCCATTAAACCCTAGTATACACTTTTGGTTGGCACTTTTCAACTTAGCATAGCTTTTTAGGGCAGAAGGATGAATTTCGTACTTTTTATACTTTATACATTTTAGACAAGGAGTATTGAATGTGGGTAAAACCGATGGGAAAGGTCAAAGGGCATTCTGGGGTCACCTGGGGGCATTATATTGCCTCTCTATCTTTGACCACATTCATCGGAACGACTAGCAAACACTGACAAACGAATTCAATTTTTACATTGCAAGATTTGTGGCTGAAAAATTAAAATTTTCCAATTTCTGCAAAAAATAGAAGAACTTCCTAGAATTGATGAGGCATTGTGAATCACAAAAAAAAGGACGGTGGGTTACTTATTGTGTCAAAAGAAAAGAGAGAATTCATAATTATACATACATGACTACTATTGGGGGTTCGACATGTTACCAGAAAATATCTAGCATATTGTTGACCAGGGATGGTTGACTAAGGTTATTCCGGTCATTTCAAAATAATCAAAGCAAGTGAGGATGATAACCAAGGGAATATCTCAATGAAGGATTCACATTGTCATTTTGGTAGCCAGATTTATTTTTCAAGAGTTGATGGATGCTTTCCCACTCTTGCCAATATAATTTGAAGAAAAATCTACTGTGTTATTATCTTATTTTTTTAAATATGTTCAAGTGTTTACACCCTATAATGATGGTACATTGCACAAAAATGATAACAGATTGGGAATATGGGAAACACTATCCAAATTTCAACAAAAGATGGGAACGTTAGGTTTCTTCAGTTGGTTTATTGTAGAGCAAGGGATGTTGCTTACTTCTTATCTCCGCTTCCATGTGTGGGGCACCAATGTTGAACCCTTGGTTGGTGTATTAGGGCGAGGCGACATATCAGTTTGTGCTCATCAATAGGGCACGCTTCCCACCCACCACCTCCTGGTTACGAGTGTTTTATTCATTGGCAGCAGTATATATGACATTAAAAGGACAAAGAAAGTAAAAAATGATTGATCTAGCTTTGGCAGATCAGGTATAAACCAATAGGTCTTAACCAAATGGAGGTTGTTTAAAACATGAGTTTTTAAATGTAAAACATCCAAGATTGATATGAGTCATTGTGAATTCAATACTAAAGAAGGGTTGTTAGTGCAAATTGTATTCAATAGGAAGAGGAGACACAGAGTCATATGTTGAAATCAAATAAACTAGGCTGTTGTTTTCTTAGCAAAAATTAAAGGGCGAGTAAAGGGTACTGAAAAGATTGGTTACCTGAGGGAGGGTGAAAGTAATTGAGGATGAGATTAAGGAAATGTGCCCCAACAAGTAAGCCAGTTGCCATTTGGCGCCATATTTAAATATTTCAATGATCATGACCTTTTTCCCACAAGATTGACCTGCAGTATAATTTGAAGGAAATCTGACTTGCGTATTATTGTTGTAACTATTGATTCAAGCTATTTCACCACATTAACGATGAAGATCCAAAAAATGATAACAGATTGTGGGAATCTGGCCAACACTATCAAATATCACCCAAAATATTTTATTGCCTTTAAAATATTCAGAAAGATAGGAAAAATGAGGGACAAGATAATGTACAGGAATGCAACATTAAACTATACCATTTAATGTACTGGTTATAGTGAATGAAAGTGTACAAAAAGTAACAACATATGAGCCATATGGCAAAACACTGTATCACATCCAATCAACTGAACTGATAAATATGTCATCAAAAAAAAATCAGACTGATAGAAAATTAGGCAAAAAACATGACAGAAATGCATCTTGAATTCAACAATTTGACCAATTAAAGCCCAAAAATGTCACTTATATGAGAAATTGCCATTTTCACAAAAATGTTTCTTTTTATGGCAACACCGACCTATGATAAATACATTTCCCCAAGCTGTTCTCATCAGAGATGTTTGGGGCAAGGTCTGTTTTACTGAACAGGCAGGAAAGTCAATATTCTAGGAACAGTGCGCAAGTGGATTTTTTACTTTTGCAAACATAGGGCCAAAATAGTCAGTTTTTCATAGTTTGTAAAAAACTTACAGTTGTTTGCCATGGTCCACAATCCAATAGTGTCAAGAGCCATTTGGAGCACATTTTTGTTATTGGATAGAAGATGGGGCTATTTGTTGATTATGTAAACTAAAATTTTTACAACATAGTTGTCAATACTGTTCAGGCAATGGAACCTCTGTGAAAAGGGCAATTTTTTACTTTTTCAGCTCCAAAATAAGCTGAGCTGACTGAAAAATTTGCCCCCCAACAAAACACAAAATTGGGGCGTTGCTTATGGTAAAAAGCCTCATTTGAATAAACAAATTGCAGTTCGGCACATTCAATCCAAGGCCCTTCCACCTCACAAGTTATAAGCAAAATCTATTTTTTGACCTTGGCAAGCTATACTAAATATTTACGTGGGGTTGCACTTAAAACGCCATAGCCGATGTTATGTTTTTTCCTACGAAAATATACGAACTGATATTTATGCAATTACATAAAATTTTGGGCAAAAATTATTTAGTGTTAAAACACGGCGAGCGAAAAACAAAATGTTGGGTCCACATGGACCCCTCATACACTTAAAAGTGCTTGTTCCGATTTTTGTATATCGTGTTATCTACTTGGTATGAGAGCCTGACACTTGTATACACAGGCCACCAGACACCGTGGGAAACAAACTTGCGGTTTTGATGCTAGACGCGATAACGCATAGTGCAACGCCCTATTCACTACTGTGCTAATATTAAAAACCATTAAAACAGCAGTCTTTTGTCAGTATCTTGAGAACGGAATAGATTTGAAAGCTTAACTTGAAGGAATTAATGAGAAAAATACGGCCTTTCATCTGATATCAAAATTGATACTACTTCCGGGTAAATCAGGGGGGCCCAAAGACGATTGGAACAAGCACCTTTAAGTGTTAAACCAATTGGACTTTGGTTTCAGTAATTCAGTATGTATAATTGTTTCCAATGTGTTTAGGCGTATTATGTGAAAACAAAATGTTTATGTCATCCGCAAATAAAATGGGATATTTTGAAGCATGATGGGAGGTCATTAATATAATTATAATAAGAATAAAATGGGTCCCATAATAGACCCCGTGGAACTCCACATATGACATATGCTATTTCAGATAAGATGTTATATAGATGAAACCCTGTGTTTCTACCAGAGAGGTAGTTGTTTTATCAAACTGTTGTCAAGGCCCCTGATACCACTGACATTAAGTTTATGAAGTAAAATATCATGATTTATGGTATCAAAGGCTAATTAATTCAGTATTCATAATTGTTCCCAATGTTTTAGGATCATGATGTGAAAATGAAATGTTTGTGTCGTCAGCAAATAAAATAAAATAGGGTATTTTGGAGCATGATGGGAGATCATTAATATATATTATAATAATTAAAACAGGGTCCCATAATAGACCCCTTGTGGAACTCCATATATGACGTATGATGTGTCGGATAAGACGTTGTTAAATGAAATCATTGTTTTCTGCCAGAGATAATGTTTGATCCAACTGTTGCAAGGTCTCTGATGACATTAAGTGTACAACACGAACCCACTGAGATCTTGGTAATTTTCGAGTGTTTCGACATATGTTATATGCTTAAAACATTCATCCTCCCCCTTTCTTTGCCTGAAACATGTGCTATGGAGACATCTTTACATTTTGAACAGATACTGAAGCGTAGCTAGAAGTATTTAAAGAGAAGTCAAAATGGCCAAGGATGTGACCCCTGTCTAAATTGTATATGTTTTTACATTTATACTGTTATATATTTTTGAGATGATGATGAATAAAACGAGAGAAAAGTGACTTTTTTAAGCACTTTTTTTCTGACTTGGAATCCCTTCTCATCCCAGGGCACCGCCATTGGACGATTGCGTCAAATTATTTGTTCTGCCATCCAATGCCATCTGCCATATGTTCAGCCATCTCATACGTCATCGGACCTAACAGAAACATGACAGAACTGGGTGCTGTGTGTCCACTGCATTATGGGGCCGCTGTTAT
>JAMKCH010011552.1:0-34579 GCA_023653785.1 Ophioderma brevispina
CGGACATAAGTCACTTAATCCCGGACCCTAAACCGATCGGTTTTACGTGTTTTGTATAAATTTGCCGTGTGAACGCACTCTATCGGACCTAACTAGGCTTAAGTCCGACGATTAATGCCGAAGAAGAGCAGGGTTAAGGCCGGTAGTAACTTTACGACCGGTGTGAAAGCCGATATAGTCCGGTAGGAGCCATAGTCCGGGGGCTCCATAGACGATAACGGAATAAAGCGTTAAAACTAATGTTGGTAAGAGTCAACTGAATCGATTGGCCCATTGTTCACCATTGTTCCCGGACTATGAGAACGCCGCGTGACAATGGTTATTCTACCGGTTATTGGTAAGTACGTGTGGAAATGCTCTGTCGGACTTAACTGTGACCAGTGTTAACAAAAAAACAAGTAAGCCCCCTGTTCTACGGACATATTAGAGGTGTGAAGGATTTGTACTAAGTGACTTATGTTCGACGCATGTGGAGACGATTACAATAGAGTACAATAGGCGTGAGGGATTGTGGATTGTTTTTTTTAATGCCTCGGACTTAAGTTAATACCGGTATTCACTTATAACTACACGTGTGGACGACTTTTGAGGCCAACATTCTTGCATGGCCTCGCAGCTGAAGACCGATTGTCATTCATACGATGTAATCGTTAATGATGTGAACCAGTAACCTATGAACATTAGAAACATGTGTGTATGGATGTATGCGTACAAATAGGAGAGAGTGACTTATTGATCGCTACACCCTCTTCAAGCGAAGTGATGGCGGTTTAAAATGAATTTAATGAATAGTGGCAAAACACCAGATATATCATACAGGCAAAACCATTTAAGTGCATTAATGAGCAATTCTTGACCTTCTAACACCTGACAAGACACCATGATGAGAAAACATGTATTGTATACTGATTAACTCGTAGGATATGAAATTTAAATAATGTTAAATCAATTGATACCAAATTTTGGAAGCTTTTTATCTGAACTACAGGAACATTTACGCTAATAAGGTATTCTACTCCACTTATCTTTGGCTTTTTGAATTTCAGCATCAACACACCCTCTCCAAGTGGATGAAACCATACCTCGACAATATGCGTGAACTGACAACGAATTTATTATTAAAAAAAATCAAGACTCTATTATGGATTTATGGATACCAAGGAATGCATGGTTCAGCGTTGTTAACATTTGCCCATCCAAGGCTTATGAACTGAGCCCTTGGTCAGTTGGTAGATTAGCATGCCATTACTCATAGCGATGTGCACGGTATAGGGTGTTGTTGTTTTTGGCATTCCATTTAGTGTCAGGCCCCCCAGAAAACAATATGCAAAAATGAGCCCCCCCCCCAAAGAAACAGAATGCCACTCACATAATGTTGGTGCAAATAATATAGGCGGACTCATGCAAAGCGGCATTGGGTCTCGAGGCGGGAAAGGGTTCATATTTGGAAATTTCAATTACCCATTGAAAGCCTGTATTATACTTTTACATAAAACCGAGTTTTGTGGAATTTATGTAAAGTGGGATTTTTTTTTAATCTAACCATCAAAAGGTAAACTTATAGCATGTCGCTTTAAATGTGGAAACGTTTGCGGTTCATTGTTCAAATGAAAACTACAGAGGGCGGCCCTTCATCTCTTATCCGTTCCGGCGATGTCCGTATTCCCCTACTTTGCGAGCGCCGTGCATTATGACGTCATAGAGCCATGCGCTGAAATGTGGTACTTTTTTTGGTACCCATTGACAACTACACAATTACGGTCACTGGGAGTTTTCGGTCCGGGAAGTCTATGGTGGGTTCCAACACCCTCCAGTTAAGACGGGTTACAAAAAATAGCCTTGAGCCAAATGTTAAATCAATAGAGACAGCATTGCATTATGACTGACCATGTCCGAAATTGCAAAAAGAAGGCGGCTATAGACAGAAATGGAGTCGACGGAGGGACCCGTTCCAGCTCTTAATTTTCAGACTAACTTAGAAACCCATTACTCAGAAGGCCCGGTATTCAGAATTCTGATTAGCGGGCCTTCTGAGTAATGGGTTTTCTGAGTCACCAGAAGGACCCATTACCACTTAGTGCCCAAGCTAAAAAAACTTCCGTGAGGGCCCCAAGGTTGGGGGGGTTCCCTAGGACCCAACCGCAGATAACCAACTTTCCCCTGGGAGTTTGATCATGACACTAACACAAGTAATTTGGGGGTCACGTAAGAACCCACATACCCACAATAAAAAATTGAAATCCGTACTTTGACTATGACCTATGGCAAATTGAAAATTTGTCACTCCCGAAAAGGAGTGGTTCGCACTTTTCCATCCTCAGCACTCCATATCACGGTTTGAATCCAATATAATGTTTTGACACAATACTGATCGAAAAACATGCCTAGATACTTTTTGTGCCAGTGTATATGGAATTGTACACACTTATCACTGATTATAAGTAAAAACATGCATTTCCACCTTTTTCCATTCTCGTGCATTATCGTCTGCTAATCCCTTTAAACGTTTTATTTGAACATAACTTACCTTTGACACTGCAAAATACCATTCGTTATCACAGCATTGGAGAAATAATGTAGTTCTTATATGTATGCCCCATACACAACTAAGTTTTTATTTGGTCAATCAAAAAAAACAAGACCCAACCGTGTCTTAAGAGATTAGCGCAAAACGGATTTTGACATCCTGGCCCACAATACCCTATGTCCTTCAATTCATTAATAGACTTTGTATATAACTGAAGACATCATAGTCCAAGATTAATAGAAAAAACCCGGACATAATAGCATAGCTGATTGTCCTTCTTCAGGATTTTTCCTAATGTTGTAAGGAACAACATATCAAAAGTCCCAAGAGTCCCCCATGTGCTTATTGAGTAATAAGGGAGTAAAGTTTGTACGGGGGAAAATTTCATAATGGTCCAATTGTCTTAAAATGTATACCAATTTTGCGTCATTTCATAGGTATTAAAAAGTATTATTTGCCCTATCTGTGACTTATCGTTATCAGCTATAGGGAAATACCGTGTGAAAAGGAGATATGGTTCGCACGGATTTCAAATAGTCCGTGCTCCATAGACTAACAACAGAATAAAGCGTGAACTAATGTTACGTGTAAGAGTCACTGAATCGATTACCTATTGTTTACCGCCCCTCCCCCTTTTTCCCTCCACGGCTGTGAGCCCTGAGGACCATATCTCCTTCCACACCGTTTCAAGGTCTTTATGGGGTCATACTGGGGGTAAAGATTCAGAATGATCCGTATTCTTTTCAAAGTGTATCGAAATTGTTTCCGTCTCTTTTGTTGTATAACTAAAGGATATATTTAAATAGTTGAATTAATATTCCTGCCTTAGTTTAGGGCTCATTATGGAGGTTCTTACAGGGTCTAAGCTATGGGATGTCCCATCTACTGTCCCTATAAGGCAATATTTAAAAATCTAGAGTGAATAAGCATTTTTGCCATAATATGGCAGTACAACATGAAGGAAATTTGGGATTATTAAAATCGGGTCTTGTTTTTTGAATTTGACCCCACGAAAGAATTTTGTCCTATATTCCTAAACAAAGTTAGTCACCCATACATTTTTTTCACTCAGTGGTGAACCAGAAGAATACATTAGTCCGTGATTAAGCTCAATTGAATCATTTTCAAATTTTTTACCACCTGTATAAAAACTTTACCCCCATTATTACTTCAAACGGCACCAGGGGGACCTTTGGGACTTTGATATGTTGCGTCTTCACAGTCACACATTAGCAAACTATCCTGAAACATCAGCCTCGGCTCTATTATTTCACCTTCTCCCTTCACAGACCTAAAGTTCCTGGGCTATCAGTTTCCAGTAAGCCTATTCTGTACTGAACTTTGTACCAATGGTCACATATGTTTGTAATGGAAAACCAAAGTCCTAAGTCTCGGCATGGCCGGGATTGAACCTCATAGCAATATCATACCGGTCCGAATATGCAAGAGCCTTACGGTAATTTGAAATCTATATAATCACAAAATTTGGCAGATCCTTTCTCAGCAATTTAGCAATGGAGCTGCTTTTTATTATGCATTCTGAGCAGTAACAAATAAATTATTCAGAACAGGTTACTAATAACTGTCCCCATACATTTGTTAGAACAGGTGGTTCTAAACTATTGTACAGCAAACAGAGACCGGTGTAGAAGTAACCATTGTCCGCGTACTCATAGTCCGGGAACAATGTGAACAATAGGGCACAAATCGATTCAGTTGACCTCTTTTACGCACATTATTTTCACGCTTTAATTCCGTTATCGCGTCTATGAGGCCCCGGACTATGGCTCCCACTACGAGATCTTGTTCTTTCACATCAACCACCGGTTATCTAGAATGCCGAGTCTTGAGCATGATCTACTTTAAGTAACTCTTTTACAACGGAAGAATAAATCAACATTGAATAAAGCCCTGCATATGCATATGCATTGGCCGTTGCCTTGTTTAAAATACAGCTTAGATGACTACGTAGCCTCTTAAGGAAATCCAATTCACTACCCTAGGTGCACAATAACATTTATTAATCAGTAATTCTCTGAATAATGAGATAATGGACCAACCTGCAGCGGTCATTTACACACTGCTTTTATAGTAAGCAAAGTATCACAAGTAACCATCATCCAGAGAGTTTAACTGATGTTGTTGGCAATAACTTGGAGCGTTATTCAGTCCATATTGGGAACAAAATACCTGGGCTGCAAATTGTTACACAAACCTGAATGTTTTAACACAGATCTCCTCACTGTACTCACTGCAACTACTCCATGAAGCACATGGCTAATTAACAAACAGTCTTCTTACGGTTTTTTCAACTATTTTTAGTGTTTACATCTTTAGGGGTATGTACGGGGGGGGGGGGTTATTGATTAGTTTTATTTTTTAAAGGTACGTTGTTTTATGTTAGGGGTATCTCCATATTTTGGTGGGCTGGGGTAAAATTCATACTGAACTTTGTGTAATAAGAACCCCCCTACTCATGGATACAAATAGCTCCCGAAAATCCCACGCGCTCACGTACAATTCATTAACCAACACCGCTTTCGCGCATCTTCATAATGACGAAGACCGAACTGAAAATCGGATTCCCTCACAAAATTACCTTCAAAAATGATATTAGACACTAGAACAATTCAATCCGTTACATAAATTTCTATTCTTCCATAACTCATAGCTTTGCATAACTTAAATTTTCAGAGCATAAAACTAGCCATAAAAACTAGTAGCGCGTTTAGCAACGGCTAAAACGGACCAATTCTTCTACACGAATGGGACTGGCTATACAGGGCGGTCTCAACAAACCGCAATCACCATTTCTTCTCACCCATTTTTGTGGTAATTGTGGTAAAATTACATCAAAATAAATTATATGCCATCTTAAAGCACAATTCCTCCTCTTTCCAATATAGGTAATTTGTTCAAGTGCAGTCATGGATAACCGATTAATCATTGTTTTTTTGAACAATCGACAAAGTTGGATTCGTATCTGGTGGGTGGGCTGGTAAATTTGTCTAGCAACAAGAGTGAGGCCGGAGCAACCTCTACCTCCATAGCTCATATCCGCTTTTTGCTAGTTGCTCTTCTTTCTCAGCATCCAGTTGCCTAGGGGTAGTCCATCCCCCGGTAGGCTAGAGGCCAACCTGACCTTGGAAAAATCAGACATTAACCGATGCCCTGAGGGTACATACACACAGATCCCCTCACTGGCGGCTCAGGGTTTATCCCCATAATGATTTAGTAGGGTGTGTTATATGGCCTCCATTTTTCTGTCAACTTTCAAAAATTTATTTTCTCTCAATTTAATTGAGAAAAGATTTCTCACAGTAAAAAGCACTCAATCTGTTCTTAACCTATAATAGAGAGAAAAGGGGATTCCCAAATAGGTTGTGTTTGCTAAGTGGCACCTTTTTAGATGTGTCAAAATATGGGAAGTGGGGAATTCCCCAAGATGTAAACTTAGTAACTGAGTCACTTGTTTATGCTTTAAAAGAGCAAATATTGTAAAGATCAGGGAATTCCCCACAAAGTTATATATGGAACGTGATGGTGATTCATGATGAAGTAATTTAGTGGATTTTCAATGGAGCTTTGTGCAAGGTTTGTTTATGCATGATTCTGTAGGTATATCTATTTTTAGACTGGGAACTTTGTTAAGTCAGTATAATATTTGGATTTGAGTTAAAAGCCTCGCCGTCAGCAGGTGCAATCAGCTATACATTAATGGTTATAGCTACTTTTATCTACAATAATGGTAGATATATGCTCCACACAGTGTCAGGATGTTAATGATTCCCATGTGATCAGAGTTGCTGTATTATTCTACTGTCGTTTTTGCATCCGAAAGTGCTGGGAATCAATAGGATTCCAAAGGTGGACAGATAGAAATCGTGGTGATTATCTTGGTCTGTTATACTGTGGGATTTATTATCGTCGAGGGACTTAATTTAACCTTGACGTATTGAACTGCTGGACAAAGTACCAGGACTAAGAAGAGATTCCAATGGAATATTACACTGAGGATTTATAATTTTGACTTGGTGTGCTGTCATTTTGAAGTCTTCTCTGTGAGGGCTAGCAATCGTTGAACTGCAACGCTTCTTGTGGACATTACTGGGACCCCCTCTTGGGGACATTAGGTCTCATCTGTAAATTAGTGTTGTAATTGGTAATTTTTGAGCTATAGTGTTTGGACATACCAAATTTCTTGAACCAATTACAAATCATTAAAATATGGTTGTATAAAAGTTCAGATAACTCTGTGCACAAGGCTCGTTTATTGGTGTTTAAAGGTATTTCTGGACCTTTGAAGTCTACGAGACGTCATAACAGTGGCAACTGGACCAAAATGTGGATACTTTCCTGTTCATTCTTATAGTCTAGGTATCTAGGCCCCAATCTTGGACTTGTCCTGGCTGAGGCGGGGGCGTTGGACCCTCTAGTACAGAAGTATGAACAGATCTGACCCTTTAAGAGCTTCCTAGAACGGGCCGGAAGCCCAAGAAGCTCATCCAGCCCTGTAGAAGGCAAATGGCGAACCACCACAGTATTTAGCCTAGTATATACCATGAAAATTGTCGAGAACAATGTGAAACCCCCAACAGGCGATGAAAGGAGAATGCTCTAACTAAAAGTAGACTCTTGCTCGGTAGGGACTCACATGTGCAGTGGGTGGGACCCGACCGTCATCAAGCTACACTCAGAAGAGGAAATATGAACCTTAGAAGAAAAGCCTTACTGAAAGTAGGCACAGGGACATGTGAGAAACTTTGCTACAGGCTGGAAAACTGATAATCTGGTGACAGAACTGCTCAGACTTAAAGTTAATATTACTCGGGATAAGTGAGGCAAGGTGGACGTACTGGAATGACTACATATGGAGAATATACTGTGATCTTCTCTGGGGGTACAACTCAGTAAGAGGAGTTTGCAGTTTTGTTTTGATTAAATTCAACCGCCAAGGCCTCAGGACAATGGGGGAGATCAGGACAGAGATATCTCTGTTAAATTGGCTGCAAAACCGTTCAATCTTGCAATAATCCAAGCCTATGCCAACCAACTCCGGATGTGCATGAAAACGACAAAACGAAACTACGAGGAATTTAATCCATACATTAACATGTTTAACAGAAGATTCGCAGAAAATGATGATCTCACGACTTCAGAAATAGATTGAACCAGGCTGTTATGGTATTAACAGGTGAAAGAATTATATGAATTACAAAATTATTAAAACAGAAAGTCATGTGAAAATACACGACATTGGATACAAGGAGGTATTTTTTTTGAAGTTTTAGTTGTGTTATTTTTATTCAAAGTTTGTTTATTTATCAAAATAATAATGTACTTTGAAGATTTGTACACGTGTTATTTAAGAAAAAAAATATAAGTCCAATTTCCAGTGTTAACTTGTTGATATAAAATTTCACCTATTTTATTTTTTTTGTTTAAATATATAGTTGATTTTGTATTATCGTTGTCATAACTTCCTGTGATGGGTCAAAATACGCCATAAATAAGAACCGCTCTTCAAATAATATCTCATAATGCTATAATAATAATACGCTATATTGTTAACTTGACAGACAAATTCAGGGGGTGGGTGGGGCGTTAGTTACCTTTTGGGTCATTGGTTTATTATTTTTCAAAATCAGTTTGAAAATACCAACATTATGTTGGGGGGGGAGGAAATGGTTGCCTCATCTCAGGGGGGACAATAATCAATGAAATTAAAGTTACATGTGGAATTGACTGCCTGAAAACTATGGACAGCCAACAACTCTCTGTGGGGGGGAAACACTCTAATGCGGAGGGACAATTTACTACCTTCCCCTATTCCCCACTCCCTTTCCTCCGCGATGCCAGGGAGGAACATAATTAAAAAAACCATGTTGACAAAGAACAATCAATGAAGGATAGTTGTGTTCAAGGGCCTCAGTTTACTTTTACCAAGGGTTTTTTTTATGGTTCTACCTTCTGCTGAACCTGGAGTAACGGTTGAGGCATACAGTCTCTTTGAATGTAGCGTCTTATTTATTGGCAATTGCCACATTTGAAAGTTAGAAAATATGTTTATAATCAACAAGAGCCGCACTTTAAGCTATGTTTATTCAATTTTCAATTACAAGTCTTGAGTGATTTTCAATGTCAACTGTGTTTGGATATCAGGATAGCCGAAACTGGCCCACCAGGTTTTTGTTCAAGCTCTCAGATAATGGTCTAACGCCTGAAACCAAGACCCCCCCCCCCCACAAATTACAACCACTAAATATCTTATGAAAGCTGGAACATTCATAAAAAGAATCAGTTAAAATCCAGTTTTTTGAGATGAACTTAAGTTTTTGGTAAAAAAATCATCTTGGATTTTAGGTTTTTTTGGACCCCAGTCTGTACTCCTTAGCAACTCTGGGGCATAGTACAATCAAAATCAATCGTATTTGTGACATGATTCTGCATTTAGCTTGATATCTGGGTTATGTGTAAATATCGCGTGCCTTCATATATTCCTATATATTACTGTAATCCTTCAGTAAAACGCTGCATGGCAAGTGCATCAAACTATTGTTGTAATCCTTTGCATATCCCGGTGGAATTGATACAATTTATTAAATTTAGTTCCGTGGTGGGTTTCGTACATTTAACTGCCCCACTTTGCCTGCTCCCAGTTGAATTCAGCAGTCTCTACAGAATAAAGTGCAGGGATTACTGTCCTATTCCGTCCCGGCTGCTGAATTCAACTGGGCGCAGAAAAAGTGGGGTCACAAAATGTACCAACCGTTTCCGTTAAAGACATACCTTCGTCTGTCGGTCGATATAATCTCCATGTGGTGAGTTCTGCTGGTGACAGGATATCTGGGTGTGGATACGTAATTGCCTAATTTTCAAAAAATCCCTTCCTCCTCGCAAGAGATTTCGAAAAAGTTTTCATAACTTTTACCATCATGACAATTACTCCGCATCTTCACGATTGACCGCATTTGTGGTGTTCCCCAACCCGATGTCTACACTCTGCCAACTGTCTTCTGATCCTGTACAAGCCGACATTGTCCACAGATTGTCCTAATCCTTGTCCAACGAGCACTTCGAAAGCTCTACAGTCCCACTAAGTAGACAGTTGACGACATACGATGTTTCATCGCTTACAACCCCACTTCGTCATCACATACGGTCCATAGCACATTAGTCAAGGACTTCAACCGACCTTCTTTTGAATTACTCCCATCGACGAGACGAACTTTGAAGGGTAATGGTATGATACAGAATAATAGAAAAAATATAATGTGAGGGGCACGACGTCCGTGTGATTCTATGTAGATTAGTAAGCTGTTACGCATGGTTTTTGGCAGTAAAGAATTGAGGGGAACATTAACACTCGTCTACCTTGCCATTTTATAACCCAACTCACGAAGGGGGAGGTGTGGTTTGATCCTATAAATTGGTACCACAGGATAGCTTAGCTTTTCTTTCTTCTCTCCATTGGTATCAAAATAGTACCACATCCCCAATATTACGTCACTATGACGTCTAAGTTGAGGAAAGTATAGACAAATTGGGGTCCGAAATTGGACAGTTTTGCATTACTGACTCAATTCGTTTATAGCCCTAGTAATTTCTCACAAGTGGAGGCAAAACGCTTGACATAATTTTTTTTTGGTGACAAATTATTTTCCCCTATTCTACAAACACCGGGGCGATGGAAATGCAATTTTTTGAGGACATGCGAACTTTATGAACTCATTCTGTCGTACTAGGCAAATGTGGGGTACTCGCTCCCGAAGGATTAGGGGGAGGGGGTTGCCACTCCCCTATCCACACTTTTGGATCACACACTGTATCGTACCTATACCCGGTGGATGTTTGTTGTTTGTATTAAAAGGACGGAAAATGTCATGTTAGGGGAATCTCACATGGGAGACGATCTAGTGGATAGGTTTAAGCGCCTAACCGGCTGCCGCCTAGATGAAACAAATGATTCTGGATGATTCCTAGTAGAAGCGAAGACTGTAAAACGTTTTACTCTTACGTAAAAGTGCTGAAATACCGCATTTAGTTATTTATTATTTGCTGCTATAGACTAATGTTAAGGCCGTGGTAGCAATGTACATGTAAATATGTACACGCTTCCATTAGTATATTTTGAACTGCCTTTTATATTTTCAGGCAGTTGGGGGCCTATGATCTTAACCTGTACAGTTAGAACACGTCAGCCCAGAAGGTTTTGGTCACGAACGAGATACCAATGCTGAATCCTTGAAAATTCAGAGAAACCTCTAACTTTTTGTAAATATGAAAGTCTGCCGGAGAGCCGTTGTTGCGTGTAGCCCCAGGAGAGGGGTAAAGGTTACTATGGGCGTCAGATGTTTGAACTGCTCTAATCTAATGAAATAATAGTTTCAAATTATTCCTTAGGTACGCAGGAGTAAAAAAGTCAACTGGATCACATGTGTGTGGTGCTTCCTTTCTCCAAATATTGTAAATAGGCTAAATTTCATTTTTATTCAAGACAGGTCACAATTGTAATACCAAGATTTCTTTGGTAAAAATATTTAATGATACTGATTCAAAATATGTTTTTATTTTGCATAGGGTTTGATTCCCTTCATAGGGAGGGTATAATATCTCCGTCCCCATAGAGTTTCTCACTACAGGGAATTTGTCCCTTTTCCATTATAGCAACAAGAGATGCCGAAAGTGCAAAAGCATTTAATATTTAGAATCAGTATCAATTAAACATAAAAAAAATTATACAAACAAATCTGTTTATTGCAAAGGGTGACCTTTCTTGAATAAACAAATGACCTTTAGCCTATTTTCCCCCATATCGGGGAAAGAAATCCCCACACGCGTGTGACCCAATTTGACTTTTTTTACTCCTGGTTACCAGGAATTAGATTTAAGCAGTTCAAACCTTTGACCCCATAGTAACTTTACCCCTATCCTGGGGCTACACGCAATATCGGGTCCCCGGCAGACTTTCATATTTGCAAAAGTTATATTTTTCTCTGATTTTCCGGTGTTCAGATATTGGTATCTCGTTCGTCTGAACCAAAACTTCTGGGGCTGATGCCCGCCCTCCTAGGGGCCCGTATTCATAAGAGTTGATGTTAATTAAGGGACATTTAGTACGTCTCATTGACAACTGGTTATTTTAGTAGGTGAATTGCCATATTGGTCTAATTCCAATTGGTCTAATGGCCCTTTTGTCCACACCGATTGGTGCTAATACCATTTAGAGTCTATAACCATTTATGCGAATAACCACATAGTCTAATAGCCATGTAATCATATATTCATCTGGTCCTAAAACTCAAATCGTCTAATATCCACACGCACCCATTTACGTGTGGTCTTGGCACACAGCGCCGCCCATTTTTGAATCTTGGCAAACCTCGGCAAATCTTCAATGCGCTTGGGGAGTTTCAACCACAATCATAAACCGTCTGAGCATGGGGAACCCAACGTACACACTGTGTCCAACAGCGTTGATTCGGAATTTTTTGTACATTGCAGTACACTGGAGATCGCCGCAAAATACTTTGCCTATCGTGAAAACGATTTATGACCAAAATATTCCTAACTAAATTGTCTGGTTTAACTGACTAGTTTATAATCATGTTTATTTTTTGGAAAAAGACGAAAAAACGTGAAAAATACGATCTATACAAGCAATTTTCTTACCTTAAGGTAAAAGAATGGCAGCCGGCTCATCTCTCTTGCGCTGTCAAGTCATGGGCACACGTCAGGCTTAACAAACTAGTGATGCTAATGGTCTTTTTGTCAGGAACCCTTGTTTCTAAAATCGATTGACCCACCTTATTCGTTTATTTCGCGATATCCAAGGTACGCAAAACCGTTTTTTCATTCCTTGGTCAAGCTAATCGCAGAGCCGCTTTAAGGTGCTTGGGTCACGTTAGCTCTGCGCGCACACAGTCTCCTCCAAGCATATAGTTCTCCAAAATTGTGACTTTGCGTTCCTAGCTGTCCGCGCGCGTAAAACCACCCTTTGCGTACACTGTGCGACCTTCCGAAAGATAGCAAGCAACACTTTTGCTTTTTTCCCTTTACCCACCCGTTTTTCAATGAAGCAATGAAGTCACGTAGGCCTATGTGCTGTTACAGATTTCACTGCATTAAACCACACATGAGTCAAAGATTATATTGCGTATATAAAACGGGCGCGTCAAGTAACTAATATCCTTCTTTTTCCGGAAACTAAGGCTGCTCTCAGCCTTATTTTTTTCAAAACACACTTTTACAAATGCCTTTCGGAAAAGTGGTGTTTTTGCTTTATAATTTTTCTTTCATCATTGTCTAATGAAATACATCTCAATGATCAAAGATTAGTTTGTTTTCCGACAATATTTCACAGGTCTTAGAACTGTCAAATGCATAAAATATGATAAATATGATTTTATATAGGTTCGTTCGTCGTTGAAGGAATACACTTGTTATTTTACCGAATTTCCGGCATTAAAGTTAAATGATGATCCTTACTAGTTTGCCTCGTGTAAAATCCAGGAATCTCCAAATTATAATCACATTTTTTGTACAGTGGGCATATAATATAAGAAATTTTTTCATGACAATAATTATGTCATTTATGGAAAACGTTAATTTACTAAATGGAAGGGATTCAGGTAACTTAACGGCCAGATGACCTTAAATTAAAAGGAATGTCCTTTTAATATGCACATATAGGCCTTCTGTTGATTATCTTCCATTTTGTGAAGATTTGACTCTGGAACTTCATAATCATTTTAAAAACATTGACGAAGTTCCCAATAAAAGCAAATCATAAATCACCTATTCAACTAATACTAAGGCTTTATTTTCATTTTAAGCTGTGATTTCTCTCTAAGCAAAAAAAAAAAAAAATAACATGGATTTTTGTGGCCCATCGCCATTGCAGCAGATAGTGACCGAAACTTGCACAAAAAGACAACGGGGCGAATGCTCATATTGTTTTTTTATTCCCATGACAACTATATTAATATCGTTTAACTTCGTAAAAGGAACGAATTTGACAACAATATTAGAATTTCTACGAAGTTAGGTCTATTCGTTCAGCTATATAATACTGGTTTCTGAGTGTGAGTACATACGCTTAAAATGCATTCAAAAACACGAATTCGGGCACTCCTTCTTTTAATACGTTTCCTTTCTCACCTTTCCATAAGCCTTTTCTTCCTTTTCTACCAGTCTTTTTTTATTGATTTCATCCATACACCCACAACTATCAATATTAAAGTTTAAAAATTACAAAAAACAATGCCCATAAGTTTTTAATCAGTTCGCACGTTTTTGGCGTGCCTGTTTTTTGTTCGCGTGTCCAGGTATAAAGCGTTTTTCCATGCGTGAAACTGTGCGTTTTTACGCGCCTCAATATCGCGTTGGTAATTTTAGACTACTAAAATGCCGTATTTTCGAAAATAACAGAAAAATTAGTTCGGTGACCCGTACTTTTTTCTGTTAGTAATCGACATATCTTGTTAGTGCGCAACTTTTATTAACATTTGGACAAAAGTTATCGAACCGATTTTTTTAATATTAAAAAAAGTCCGGGAAAAATGAATTTTCCATAGACGTGTGTACAAATTTTTGGAAAAAATATGCGTTTTTCATAGAATTTTTCTCAAAAACGAGTTCGGTGACCCCCATATTTTTATTTTTGATATTTGACATACATCGATGAAAGTTCATTATACGAAATCTTAACAAAATCTATCGAAACGATCTATCGTGACCCAATCACCTTAACACAGCGTTGGCTGCCTAGGGGAGCCCATGCTAAGCGCATTATAAGGAAGGCGGCCAATTAGCGATTGCGGAAACCGAATAGGTGGCGCTGTGTCCCAGCACTAGAGATGCTATGGGAGCGTAAATGGTGTGATCGTCTATAACCGCATTGGGTATAATGCCAATTTTGGTCTAACTACAATGATATTGGGCACTTAATACCATCTGGTCTAATATTCCATTGGTCTAATATCCATCTGGTCTAATATCCATCTGGTCTAATATCCATCTGGTCTAATATCCATCTGGTCTAATATCCATTTGGTCTAATATCCATCTGGTCTAATATCCATCTGGTCTAATATCCATTTGGTCTAATATCCATTTGGTCTAATATCCATTTGGTCTAATATCCATTTGGTCTAATGCCCATTGGTCTAATGCCCATTGGTCTAATATCCATTTGGTCTAATGTCTATTTGGTCTAATATCCATTTTGTCGAATATTTTAATCACTGTTTAAGATAAATGATTTTGGGTTTTAACATCCAATGATATTAAAACCAAGGGTATTATTAGACCAAGTAGAAATTAGACCAGGTGGACATTATACCAAATGGATATGTAGACCAATTGATATTAGGCCAAAATGGACATTAGACAAATGGGTATTAGACCAACGAATATTAGTAGAGGATTAGACTAAAATGGAATTAGACCAAATGGTGTTTGTGGTTATTAGTCCAAATGGTAGTAGACAAAATAGGCATTAGACTAGGTGGGCATTAGACCAAATGGACAATCATTCGACATTTCTGGTTATTAAGTAAAGTGGATGTAGGACTAAATGGTTATTAGCCAAATTGGTTTATACAATATGAGTTTAGACGAATTGAAGTAGACCAAATGGCTATACGACTAAATGGGATTAGACCAAATGGCAAATAACCTTTCAATTTGTGAAAACAGCTACTTCCTGTTTGATATTAGTTGCCTCCTATTGCCTCCAAAGCCTTTGACTGTTTGGGACCAACTCTGCCAAAAGATCAAAATTCAAGTCAAGAGGAATATGAGTATCAGTTTTCTGGCCCCAAAGGTTCCATAGTTTTGAGATAGAGATGGCGCCATATTGATTTTTGATCACTGGAAGTCGAGGTTAGGTATACATGGTATATAGCAATTGCAAAGACCAATGGCTGTCTGCCTGAAGTTTGAACTTCAGGACTAATGTCATTTGTTTGCAAGATGACATAATATAATTTCATATATCAATATGTCAGATACATATTTGCTTGTATAATTTACCATAGGTTCCTACAGTAAACCGCCACATGATGTATATAAATATTATGACACCAGTGGCCTACTATACTTTTCCAAGAATGTTTTGATTAATTTTTACTTTGTTTATGTCACTAGGTGTATGCATTATGACAATCGATCACAGTAACTCATTAAGATTTTTAATTTGTGTCATGGTCACTTCCGTTAAGTGGCATAAGGGGGGCTCCTAGGACCCATGCTACTTAAAACGCAAAAACGACGCGAGGATTTGATTTTTTTTTGCACCAATGCAAGCCGCAACTAAAAGTTGACAAATACAAAAATATAAACCAATATATTGCAGCTTAAAAAACGCCGGCCGAAAAACAAAAAATGGACCACTCTGAGCCCCCTTCCCTTTATGCAGTTAAGTTTTAAGATGTCAAAGGAAATCCTTCCCTCCCAGCTTCACCTAATAAATACTATCAATTGCTACCGTAAAAATCCGGGGCTAACTATGGCCTGGGGCTGGCCGGCCTCTCGGATGGACCCAACTATAGCGATACGTATCTCTTTCGTCGCCAATTTTGTTCAACAACGAAGTATATTGATCCAAAGAGCCTAAATATTTTAGATGTGAAATTCAGTGCCAGTACGCTTCGGTAATCATTTAATTTTATTCTCAACAGAAAGTTGGAAGCATTCTAGTTGGTTACACTGTTAAAAATTTCCGTAAATGAAGAAAACAGATTTCCCGTAAAATCTGTTTTAGAAAAAAAAAATACAAAACAAAAAACATAAAAAATGTTAATTTACGGAACTATTTAATTTCTGGCAGCAAAATTTTCGGACTTTTTTTCGTTCCGTAATTTTAAATTAAAAAAAAAAAAAATTCTGTTAAAATACACATTTTTCCATAACATGAGACAATTTTCTGTAAAATACTGTCAAAGTTCCGTTAATTGACAGAAAATCTGTAATTTCACCCTAAAAAAGTCTGGAAATACTGCTGCGAGAAATTTCCGTAAATTTACGGAATTTTTCTAACAGTGTAGGTACCTTTTATCAAGTTACAAAATGAGTTGTAATCGTGAAAAATGTGTGTCAGAGAAAAATGGTCATGTGTGTCAGAAAAAGTGGGTGTCACCTTATGGAACACCCGTTATTGATGTAAAAGCAGACTGCACATGTCACCCCCTACGTGCTAATATTGAGGTTAACGCATTAAAACGGCGGTTTTTTGTTTATATCTTGGAGCTTCCTTGGGAATGAAATGCATTTGTGGGCTCAATTTCAGGACGACAATGAGAAAAATACGCCTTTTCATCTGATATCAAAATGGATACTACTTCCGGGTAATCATGGGCGTGCCATTCTTACAAAATAAAAGAGCTATAACTCTTTTAACTTTGTTGAAAATTTGAATTCATGTCTACATTACAATAAGGGTTAGGTTTGATTGTTAGTAATTAATGTTTGGGATAAGGATTAATGGTCTGTTGTTAGGGTAAGATACCATTTTGAATTCCGATTATAGGTAGGCTGAACATTAATTGCCATAAGTTTCTCCCTTAATAACACTAAAGTAACAATGGACGCAATGCCTCTTCTTAGGGCTTGTTGGCAATTAGATAAATAATAAAGAATATTCTACTAGGTGATATAGTAACAACTTCGGCTTGGTTCAACTAATCGCACACCTGCCATCGCTTTTTTGGATCACTAGTATAGCACCAAGGCCCTCCTCGTACTGTCAGGGTTAGCGGCAGTAATTGTGTAACAAGTCCCTGACCCGGATAAGTAAGCTTGGGTACAGCCATTTTCATTAGGCGATTGCGATGTCCATGGTTTACACTTTATGCCGCCTTCTGTCTCGATACGGACTCGGTAGTCAACCCAAGCTATTAGGAACATTCATCTGAAACAAGACAAATCCTAGAGTGAATTACATAGTGACGGATGATGATTTTTTTCCCCTCATTGTTAGGTAATTAGGGAAATGATACTAAATATAAAAGTTTCAATAGGGTTGCAACGGGGCAGAAAGAATCAAGAATCTTGAAAACCTTCCCTACAAGTACTGACATGTGGTTTTAGTAAAGTAAAGTATATAGGTCCAATTTATAATGCATTATGTATTTGATTCAAAACACCATCTGGTAATTATTATGTTCGAAGAGGCTTATTATTATCCGCGAAACGAAACGAAACGCAACGAAACGAAACGAAACATAGCGAAACGAGGCAAAACGAACGCGAAACGATGTAAATGATGGGCATAGACCATGGGAAACTTATTATAGAAGTGTAACTGCAAATGGATGCAGCATACAGTCCGTTCGCTAAAAAAAATTGTGATTTTTAGCGAAACAACTTTATAAAGAAACAGGACTACTACATTGCAGCGATGAGGAGTTACCCTGGTTTCGGTAAAATAAATTGTGATTTGTTTAAACCGACAATGTGTTGAAGCATAGGAAGGGATACTTTGCTATGTAATAACAACCGTTTGGCATCCATTTTTGCATTCCTTGGTTGTGGAATGAGCGGTTTCGGGAAAATAAATTGTGATTTTTAGCGAAACAATGTTGGAAAATACTAGCTATACATACAACCTTTTTGACACCAGCGTTGCATTCTCCTTGACCCCCCTCTATGAGTGAGCTGGTTTCGGTGAAAATAAATTGTGATTTTTAACGAACTGTTGAAACATATGAAGGGAGTATTTTACTATGTAAAAACAACCTTTGGCATCCAGTGGTTGCATTCCGTGGCTGTGAAGTGAGCCGGTTTCGGGGGGGTGAAATAAATTGTGATTTTTAGCGAAACAAGTTGAAATACTAGCTAGATACATCAACCTTTTGACATCAAGCGTTGCATTCCTTGTCTGTGAGTGAGCTGTTTCGGTGAAAATAAATTGTGATTTTTTTAACGAAACAATTTAACATAGGACGGGATACTTTGTGCTATGTATAAAAACCTTTTGGCTCCCGTGTTGCTTCCTTTGCTGTGACGTGGAGCGCGTTTTTCGGTGAAAATAAATTGTGATTTTTAACGAACAATGTTGAACATAGGAAGGGATACTTTGCTATGTAAAACACCCTTTTGGCATCCAGTGTTGCATTTCTTGGCTGTAAAGTGAGCCGGTTTCGGTGACATACATTGGATTTTAGCGAAACAATGTTTGAAATACTAGCAGATTACATACAAACATTTTAACATCCAGGCGTTGCATTCCTTGTCTGTGAGTGAGCCGGTGCGGTGCAATAATTTTTTAACTAAACAATGTTGAAAGATATTCTACTATTACTCAACTTTTTGGCAGTGATTGCATTCTTTATGGTGAGTTGGTGTAAGGAACATATCCCCCTTGGAGCCATGTCCCTTTCCATAGCGATAGCGTGGGAACCAATGTTGCGGTTGTCGCTAAAGATAAATGGTGGTTTTTAGCGAAACAACGGTAGGAGATAGGAGTAGGCCTACTAGCCATTGCCCGGATTGAGCTAGACATTTCGCTAAAAATAATTGTGATTTCTAACGAAACAATGTTGAAATACTAGCTATGTACATACAACTTTTGGCATCCAGCGTGGCATTCGCTAAAGATAAACTGTGAAATTTAGGGTAACAACGTTTAAGAGATAGGGGTAGGCCTACTATCATTGCTTGGATGTGGAGGAGTTAGCCGTTTCGCTAAAATAAATTTATGATTTTTTAACTAAACATGTTGAAGATAGAGGGATACTAGAAATAGGTTATACACCTATTGGCATCCAGTGTTGCCTTCCTTGGCTGTGAATGAGCCGGTGTCCCCCCGTAATAATATATAGTCCCCCGGATTACAGACGTTCCCATAAAAACTATACAATCAAACAAAAAATTATAAAAATATAAACTGTGCATTTTTGCCAGATATTTTGAACTTTTATTTGTAGACAAGATCCTAAGCTAACTCCTCCGCTTTTATTCCATCCAATTTTGATGGACCTAGTGGAGATATTGCCGTTGAATCACAAAGGATAAAATACCCTTGGGCCAGTTTCACACTGAAGGTTCAAGAAACTAAAGGTATAGGCGTGTAGCATCATTGTGGGATTGAACCCTTTTGTCAAACAAAAAAATAATTGTACAGATCAGAGTGAAATATTATCATGCATTGAACTAATCAATATATGATTTTTCCGTGAAAGCACCAGAAATTTTATGTTTGGGTGACATGGAGGACTCACTCTGAGGGGACAATAATCATGAAATCATGGGGAATTTGCTGCTCAAACTAATGTAACAGTCTGTTGAGGGACAAATCTGTGGACAAGGCTCTATTGTGGAGGGACAATTTACCCTCCCCTATTCCCCACTGCCCTCCAAAGATTGCAGGGAGGAATATGATGAAAGCAACACTGTTCAACAAAGATCAATAAAGAAAAGGGTGGTTGTGTTCAAAGGTCTCAGGTTTTACTTTCAACAAGGTTGTTTTATGGTTTTACCTTTCTGCTGAAACCTGGAGTTAAGCTGAGATAACAAGACTGTTCGAATTGGAATTTCCCAATGCTATATGTATTTATAGCAAATGCGACATTATAACGTTATAAAATTATTGTTAACAGCACTTTATACCTTACTTTTTATTTTTCATTTCAATAAAGAACACGTCTTGAAGGTGATTTCAATGGCAACTTTGTTGATATCAGGATAGACGAAACTGGGCACAACAGGTTTTCAACGGTCTCAGATAATTAGCCACAACTCGTGAAAAACAGACCCCCAAATTACCCCAATAAAAATTCATGAAGCTGGAACATCCTAAAAAAAAAGATCAGTAAAACTTAAGGATGAATATGAATGTAAAATTTTTGGCCAAAAAATTAATCTTTGATTGTATAGTGTTTTTTTGGGACAGTCTGTATAGTCCTCCGGATATTGTCAGGGGTACACACAAAACTATAGGAATCGACTCTACACGCAACATTAGATCCACGCTTTATTCCGTTATTGGCCTAGGAAAGGGACCTGGTCTAGCGGGAATATGATACTTTACACCGGTTTCGGTGAAACATAAATTGTGATTTTTAAACGAAACAATTGTGAAAGATAGGAAGGGCTCCTAGCTCTTATAATAAACTTTTGGCATCTAGTGTTGCATTCCTTTCTGGGTGAGGACGGTTCTCTAAAGATAAATTTTGATTTTTAGCGAAACAACTAAGCGATAGGGGTAGGCCAACTGCATTGCCGATGTGGTAGGAAATTTATGCCCGTTACTCTTGTCAACCTTCAATGGTTAGCATAGGCACTCAATTCTGGTTCCACGCTTTATTCCGTTATCGTCTATGAAGGGGGGCACGGGGTTCCAGGGGGACTATGATTCCGATCACACCTTGGATGAGGAGTTGCCGGTTTTGGTGAAAATAAATTGTGATTTTTAATGCAGGGGTTGTGATTGAGTTTTGTGGAAAAATCTGAATTTTGTAAAAAAAAAAAAAAAAAAAAAAAAGCGTAAAATTGACCAACAAATGCTTAGAGTCGGGATGAAATTAAAAAGTGGCGAAATTTTGAAAATAAAAAATCCGAAATCAGGAAAAATCCTGATAGCAGCACACCCCTGTTAATGAATAATGTTGAAAGATATTTAGCTATGTAAATAATAAGACAATGGAGGATTTATCTTCCGGCATAAACTGTTCAATATTTAGTGTATTAGAGTTAAAATACACTAAATTTTGCCATTCAGCTTGAAGTTCTTTGACATTGCACTCTTATTATTCAGCAAGCAGAGGCCTGTTGAATTTTTCACTTTTCTTATTTTTGGTCGGATTTGCTTATTTATCAGTTGTTGTGGAACAAAAATTGAGGACACTAAGGGGGACCATTAAGATAAACAGTTACAGTAAAAACTATTACATTGTTCACCCAAATAGAGTCCGGCTGATTCTGTCTCTATAACAGATGAGAAACTCTATAAAGTTGCTATTACCAAAAGAAAAATAGACCCCACCCCACCCCCCCCCCCCCCCCCCCCCACCACAAAAAAAATACCCCCCCCCAACCCCCCCCCCCCCACATCTGATCCAAATCTTTTGTTGAAGAGGGTCAAGCTCGTCACATTGACAGTCCACAGGTAACCTTTTTTGTGAAAATGACCTGTTCGTCCTATTTAACAGTTAACTAGTGTCGAAATTGATAGAGCAATGTTGCAGTCCACCACGTCCATAAAACAAAGTTCTATCAGTCATCTCAATGATTCAAATCCCAATAACTTACACCAATCCAAAGCCATGGCAAGCAACATTTCTAGTGCATCCAGATCCAGCAGCCATCTTCCCGTTCTCTGGGTCCTGCCAACCACAGTTTCCACCCCCCCCCCCCGTCATCAAGATCAACAAGAAAGGTTCTTTTGTCTAGATCCTAGCAATCGAGGTTCCAGTAATCCAGATGCCACCAAGCCAGATTCGGACACCCACATCCTGTTCGTGTAAACAAGGACTAGTTGTCAAATCCCAGCAAGCCCAGGCTTCAAGGAGTCCAGACCCCTAAAAGCATGACTCCAGTTATTCAGACCCCCTCAAGTAAGGTTCGAGTGGTCCAGAAATCGCGAAAGCAAAGTTCCAGTCATCCAGTTCAAGCAAGCATGGTCCATAACCAAATATTTCAAACAAGGATCTGTAAGTCAATTTCAGGAGGTTTACCCATCCAAAGCATGCAAGCTAGATATCCAGTTCATTCCAATCAAGCAAGCCCAGGTTCCAGTCATACAGGTCTCTGCGCCAGATTCCAGTCATCCAGATCCAAAACAAGCAATGTTTGATGTCCAGATCCAAGCAAGCAAAGTTCCAGTTCATTCCAGTCCCACCAAGCCAGATTTCAGGAAACCCAATCCCTGAGCAGGACACGTTTGTCAAATATTCCAGCAAGCCAGGTCCAAGATGTCCAGTCCCTAAAGCCTGGGTCCAGTCATTCGATACCTGAAAGTAAGGTTCAAGATGTATTAGAAATCAGGAGCAAAGCCCCAGTCATCAGTTCCAGCAAGCAATGGTCACAGTAAACAGATCTTGCAGACAAGGCCATGGTACAACAATGATCGCAACAAAGGTTCTGGCAATCCCAAAGAGACACTGGGATCCAAGCAAGCCAGGTTTCGTTGTACCACATTGTGAAAATTGAATTAAAGAATGATCAATCAGAAATGATTAAAATCATGATAAGGGTTATATTTGTAAGCGCTGATGTCAGAGGCGTAACTAGTGAGAGGCAACTTTCCCCCCCCCCCACCCCATGTGACACAAAAAAACTCGGGAGGGAAGCTAAAAAAAATGCGATAGAAAAAAAGGCGGAGAAGGGGAGAAAAAAAAGGGGGGAAGGGAAAAAAATCCCAGAAATGAAGAAAAAGAGGAAAGAGAAATGACAATAAGGGAAAAAGGAACGATGAATGAGGAAAAATGGAGGAACTTTTGAGTCTTCCCCCCACCAGTGGAGTACCACCCGGGGGGTCAAGGGGGCAGACTGCCCCCGACAACTTTTACGGGAAAAGACAATGATTGAAAATAATGCTAAATCAGCAAGTTTTTACCCTCTCACTGGGAAAATCAAGCCCAAACCAGACTTTTGACCCCCCTGACAAGTGACCCCTGTTACGCGCTTTCCCCCATCTCCCCCAGACGGTCAGGTCTGGTTATACCCCTTACTGATGTACAATTATTTGAACATTGGCCTTCATATTAAAATTAATAATTTGATAAATTTTAATCAATATTCACCTTTGTCTCTGAGTCTGTTCTCTTTCTTTTCCCTTCTTTTTTCCCCTTACTTCTCCCCTTTCTCCCTCTCTTTCCTCCCCTCTCTATCGCTATTTTTTGTCTTTTGCATCCCCCGGGTTACATCCCCATTTTAGTTGTCCGCGGGCAGTCTTCCCCCTGCCCCCCTGGCTACGCTACTGGCAACGACCATGTTTTTGACACTTTTTAAATGGGAATTTTCAATTTGATTGGGGAATGTGCATCCCCCGACTGCCCCTACGACCTACTACCCCACTGCATGTGTGTAAACATTGCCCAATTCAACATGAGTAGGCCTACATCGCAAAGTAAGATCTCCCACGGATTCTATCAGTGTATCTGGACTGTACACCCATGATACATGTGTACACGTGTTGTCACTCAATGCCAATGGGGCTTGATGAAGTTGATCTCAGGCCGTCTGATAAAATGAATAGGCCCCTAATAATTTATCCACAAATCCACGTCAGAATCGGATTCAGAATCAGTCGACATCCTCCCGATGTTGTTCATCTTCTGCATCAGGCATTCACTTCAGCACAAACAGCCTCCAGTTCCCTCTGATTCAACCAGGGATTCAACCGTGTGCACTTTCAATTCTTTCCGCCATGAGGTAGGCCCTACACACAGTGTCAGCAACTGGCGCGCTTTGCTCTTCGCGGGCAGTGTTGGGCGACACTCGATACGAGATACTAATTATTCATGGTAGTATCGGTATTACACTGTTTCGTTAGAAAGTCACCTGGGGCCTAATTTATTTTAAGCGAAACCGGCTTACTCTTTAATCTTTATCACAGCGCAGCCGCGCCTATACTGCTTTCGATATCTCTTGAACATTGTTTCGTAAAAATCACAATTTATTTTGGCGAAACTGGCTATATATAACTCTTTATTTATTAAAGTGATAGTATGCCTAAATAGGCCTATTACTTATATCGCTTAACCTAGTTTCGTTTTTAAATCTTTAGCGAAACCGGCTGTTTATCCCAGTAATGCTTGCCCGGTGTAAAAGGAATAATTATAGTCCCCCTGGAGCCATGGTCCGCTTTCCATACTGACGATTGAACGGAATAAAGCGTGAAACTATAATTTTTCTGCTACACCGGGGAATGCTAGTAGTAGGTCGATCGTCGATAATACTGCTTTCTATCTCACAATAATTTATTTTTCGCGAAACCGGTTGCCCATGTCACTTGGGAAGATTTCCAAAGTTGCACAGAAATTGCAAGATTGTTGAAAATTGCCAAAGTTGCGCAAGGCAAGTTGTGAAGAGGAACGCAAAGTTGTCATAAGTTGTTCAAAGTTAAAGAAAGTTGCGCACAGTTAGGAAAAGTTTTAGGCCTATACATAATTACAGAAGTATCCCCTGCACTTTATTCCGTCAAGGCTGCTGAATTCGACTGGGAGCAAAAACAGTGGGGTCACAAAATGTACCAACCAGGCCTCAGGAGTGAGGAGAATGGCGGTCCTCAGGATGGAGAAAAAGGATATAGCCCCATGTCGCACATTTGTCATTTTGTAGAAAAAGCAATTTTGCGCTCAAATTTCTTTTGTTTTCTATTGTTTTTTAATGTCTTCTTTCTTTCTTAAAATATTAATATAACTTTGAATTAAGCTAGAAATATAGCTTGAATTGTGTGGTTTTGTCTGTATTTACAAAATCAAGCAAAAACTCAATTTTACCAAAGTGTCAGTTACGACTTTGCTACACTCACACGACGAGACATGCTATAACTGCAATAATGTCAGGCTATTTCCCTTCCCTATTAACCTTGGGTCAAGTTCATGGGCCTTAGGTGAAGCTGACCAGTACTGGTTATACATGTAGTTTCATGTTGATTTTGATGATATTACTTTTCAATCGATAGACCGAATATCAATCACTTTGATTTCTCCATGTTTTCAATTAAAAAAAATGAAAGTTCTATTTCTAAGAAAAAAGTTTAATACAAAATGTTTTGACCAAGAAACTATGTTTTTGAGTTACATGTCCCAAAAATATGAAACCTAGTTTTTTTAAAGCGATTCTTAGACTTCACTAAATTTCGGGAATTAAACAAATTTGAATGAAATTAGGAATTATATTGCATCCCTATCTATTAGTGCATCTTATCTTGAAATACAACTGAATTGGAATAGCGAAATTATAAAAAAGTAGACACGTGAAAAAAGTTTCTGTTCATAATCTTATACCTAACAATATCCAGTTCTTACAAATTTACAAGTTGTATCTTACACGAGATATTCCCTGATGCTAAATATTCAGTAAGAACATACATGTTGTATATATAGAGGAGGAGCAGAATCAGGGTGTCTCAGAAAGAACGTTACCCTCCAGAAACGGCCATGTTTGCTTACTTAATCAATTCTTATCCTTGTTTTAGCTTTATATTATGAAAATATATACTCTTTTGAACATATGGTGAAAACAAGAAAGAAAACGGTGAAAAAATAACCAAACAATGACTATTTCCCTAAAAATGATGCAAACCTACTTTGTCCACGACTACCAATAGCAGATAAACATGTACATTGTAATTCTTATGGATTTGGGCACACATAAGTCCTCACATTTAATAAATTTGTTCGCATGTAATGCCTAAAAAGCACCTGAAACATGCACTTAATTTGTTCTTCAGTATTAAGTGACCTAAATCCCCTCACCCGCCTCCCATCATAATGCAGATATGAATTTGGTTAAAGCGCACTTTCCAAATATTGGTATTGGGGCATAACTCTACTACATATTCTACTGAACTGCTCTTGTGTTAACATGGTTAAAGGACCATCGTACATCGTGAATGGGTATACACTTTTTCCGTCAATGTAGGGTTCCCAGTAAGATGACCCTCAAGGAGAACAGAGAAAAAAAATCTGGAGCATGGCAAGACTCTAAAGAGGTCCAAGGAGAGAGATATGGTCGTCGAAGAACAGGACGATCAGCCGCAAATAATGCTGCAGTGCGTAGAGAACTGAACAATAAACTCTAAAACCAGGCAGCAACGGACCTTGAAATTTGAGAGTATTATGTATTGGCCAGGAGGGTCTTAAACATTTTATGTCGGGGATATTTTCATCCATGGTTTCCTCTGCTAATGCTAGCCGTGGACTAAGTAGGTTTGCATCATTTTTAGGGAAATACTCATTGTTTGGTTAGTTTTTTTAACGTTTTCTTTCTAGTTTTCACCATATGTTCAAAAGAGTATATATTTTCATAATATAAAGCTAAAACAAAGATAAGAGTTGATTAAGTAAGCAAAAATGGCCGTTTCTGGAGGGTAACGTTCTTTCTGAGACACCCTGTAGTGGCCTTATTTAAGGAGTCCGTTTACCTCCCTTTAAGGAGTTCGTATCACTTTTTCAATAGGGGCAATTTAAGTTTACACAGGGGTCAAATTTTTAAAATACCCCAATCCTGTTGCAATGTATGCCATATTACCCATCTAATCATAAGGATTCCAAAAATGTATAGTTTGTACCACCTACGACCATTGGTTTTGGAGTTATAGGGTAAAAATGACAAAAATGGTAAAAAAGGTCAATCTCAATTTGTACAGGGGTCAACATTAAAAGTTACTCTGATTATATTTTAAATACTTGCAAATTATTGCCTGAGGTAAGAGGACTCCTAAAAAGTATAGTTTTGACTATGTTAAATGTTTACTTACGGAGATAAGGGTCAAAGAAGGTCAACACCAATTGGATTATGTTGTCCTATGACCTATTTTGTCCCATAACATGGTAACTATGCATTGCAGATGGTACAAACTATTCCTTATTTTGACACATTAAGCTAGATGAACAGCTTTCTTTTCAATTTTAAAACGAAAAGTGGAAGCAACTTCTGATTTGACCCCTGTAGCAATGAAAATTGACCTTTTAAACATTTCATTCACCATTTTTATAAACCCTATAACTCCCAAACCATGGTCCATAGATGGTCAAACTATACATTTTGAATCCTTATGACTAGACGAACAATAGCATACATTTCAACATTATTGGAGCATTTTAACAAATGACCCCTGGGTAAACTTTAAGTACTTGACCCCTATTGAAAAAAGGATACCACAATTTGAGAGTAACTTGACCTACCAGCATTGAGTATAGGGTCCATACTACTACCGTAAGGTGCCAAACTTTTTCTGTAGTGGAGGGGTAAACGATGAATTTTTTGACTGGTCCCATTTCCTCCTTCCTCCTCTAATAAATACGTGTAGCCTATCTTACTTGTAAGCTTGGATGTATGCATTCCAAATTACTTTGTGTTTTTTAAGGTAGCTGATTGAGAAGTAAATCTGGCAATGAGAACACATAACTCAATAGAATAATATACCGGTCTATACTAATTTCTAATTTCTTAACGAGTTCTTTTTCTTTGGCACTTTAGATTTAATGGTGTTAGCATTAACTGATGTGAAAGTATTAAGCAAGCCCACTTTCTAGGTACTTAATAGGAAATGTGTGTGAAAAAGTACTGCATGCATGGCTGTATGGAAATGGTAACCCTTGAGTGGATAGTCAACTGACAAAAGGTGACCACAAAGCAAACTAACAAAGCAAAATTAATAACTTTTAATAAACTGAGACACATGTTTTTGTCATGTAATTTCATGTGTCCTTGCAAATAAAATAAGAACTTCAGATGTTTCCTAGAATAAGTTCAAGTTGAATGATTTCTTATTATTATGGTTTTGTACAATCAGCAGAAAAAGACCATCATTTTGTGGGATAACCAGGGCATTGTTAGTAAGCTGATTGTGAATTGTACAAGCTATTGAACTTTTTGCAAAGGAGTTCACCAGGGGGCGGATCCGGGATTTTGGAACGAGGGGGTGTGGAATTGGCTGCCAATAACACGGCTACAATGCAAATCCCAAACCCGGGTCTCCTTTCCGGTGGTAGTGGGTTCGGGAGTTGGGTGTCCCCTCGCCCTGTTGGAGGGGGAGGGTGCTTTGTTTGGCGGGTGGTACCCCTTCGTGATTGAACGTCGAAAAACTAAACTTGGATTCAATTGGAAATGCAAGTTTTTTTTCCTCTTGAAAATCTTAGATTACGAATGAAAATCTTGGATTATCGACCGATAAACTTGAATTTGTGGTCACGAGGTTCCATATTCTCTAATGTAAACGATTAAAAATTCACTGGCCAAAAGAGTGAAACTCTTGTAAACCACTTCCAAAATTGAGTGGTTTGTTACTTAAAAAGAGCGGATGAGGCCTTTACTTTGAGGGGTCATAACTAAACTGAGCATCTATACATACATATGAACTGCTCAGTAGATAGAGCTCTTTCAAAATAAGCTTTAAAAAATTAAAAACTTAACTTAATATTTAAATAAAAATATTGGTAATTAGGATTTTTATTGCAAAAACACACAGAAATGTGGTCCTACGTCAAAGCTGTCCAAGTAAATAAAAGCGTTCAGGAAATCGTTTGATTTAAGCAAAATCAAGATGGTTAAAAACTCGATGATTTAAGCTGTATCTTTATCAAGACAAATACAGAAAATATAGAAGAGAGAAATTGTCCAATACGACGGTGGAATCAAGGTCGATATTCTTTCCTGACTTAATATCGATGAATTAGCAAATGCAGATTACAATTTGTATCATTCCTCTAACAAAATCACGCACACGCTCAATAATGAATATCTTAACTTGCCGATTTTTTGCTAAAAACCACTTCCATACTGCTTCCAGACTGCGTGCCGATTGGCCAATTTCGAAAATGTGAGCAGGTTTTTTTTTTTTCTTTTTTCACATTGTTTAGTTCTGGCAAGGTCTGTGGGCCTGTTTTTCTGTCAGTCGTCGGTAATTTTTACTCGTTGTTTGTAGAAACCGCTTCAGACTGCTCAAGCTGTGCCGATTTGGCCATTTTTTTTTTTTTTTTCGAAAAATCGTTAGTAATTTTCCTTTTTCAGGTGTAGTTTTTTGGCCAATCTGGGACTAGTGCGTCATTCTTCTTTCGGCAGTCTTGTGTGGAAGGGACACGTGGCAAATTTGACAAACCTCGCCACGATTTTTTCTTGCAGCTTAAAAGAAATCGGTGGCGAGTTTTGGAAATCGGGATGTCAGCTTGTGTTGTGACCCGTACGTACGAACCCCATCTAGGTACAAATATTGTACGTAATGGGCTACGTCCCTTTTTGTCTGGTCGCCTAGCGACCCGACTATAGAACCATGCTCTCAAATTGCGAAGGGTCTATTTTTATAGCTGAAGGTCATTCATAAATGTTTTCTTTTATGAAATGATCTACGTACTACTATTAATTTTTTGGAGTTTTAGTGTTGGTTGTGTAAATGCGATGCAATTTCAGACAAATAATAACATCATTATGCCTGTTTGAAATGGCCTACAAAAAGCATTTCTTTCTTTGATTTAACACTTAAAAAAAAAAAAAAATGATAGATTTTGGTAAAAACGTGCAGGATAGAAAATGGTGAGTAACAAATGGAGAGTTAAAGTAGGAAAATGATCAAGCCACGTAGAGTTACACTACGCAATGATTGAAGCTTTTACATGTGTTGTGTTGATCATATTTAAGAAAGACAAGTTTTTAGGTAATCTTTCTTTGAAAAGACAGTAAGGTGTAACCTAAATTAAAATAAAGCTTAAAATTTGAGATTCATTTGACGCCTTTTGCGGCGCCCAATTGGGCGTTTTTTTTTTCATTTTCTTGTATTTGAATGATAGGAAGGTGTAACCTATTTAAATTAAAGCTTATAACTTGGAAATTCATTTTAACACTTTTGTGGCCCAATTGGCGTTTTTTCTATTTTCTTTATTTGAAATGATAGGAAGGTGTCCATGTTCAATTAAAGCTTATAACTTGGGGATTGAGTTTTTATCAACATTTTTTGGTCCCAATTGGCGCGTTTTTTCGATTTTCTTTATTTAAAATGACGGGAAAAGGTGTAACCTATGTTAAATTAACGCTATAACTTGGGGATTCATTCTAACACTTTTGCGCCCAATTGGGCGTTTTTCTATTTTTTCTTTATTGAAATGATAGGAAGGCGTAGCCTATGTTTAATTAAGAGAGCTTATAACTTTGGGGATTTCAGTTTAACACTTTTGGGCGCCCATGGGCGTTTTTTCCTATTTCTTTATTTGAACATGACAGTGAAGGGTGTAAACCTATCTGTAATTAAAATTATAACTTGGGATTCAGTTTTAATTTAACACATTTTGGCCGCCCACTTGGGCGTTTTTTTTTTTTTCTATTTTCTTTATTTGAAATGACCGGAAGTTGTACTATGTAAATTAAAGCTTATAACTTGGGATTCAGTTTTAACACATTTTGTGCCCAATTGGGCGTTTTTTCTATTTTCTTTCTTATTGAAGTGATAGAATGCGTACCTATGTTAAATTAAAGCTTATACCTTGGGGATCAGTTTAATCACATTTGCGCCCAAATTGGGCGTGTTTCTATTTCTTTATTTGGAAATGACCGGAGTGTAACCTAGTTAAATTAAAGCTTATACCTTGGGGATTCGTTTAACACATTTTGCGCCCATTGGGCGTTTTTTTCTTTTCTGATTTGCTTTTCTTGTATTTGAAATGACAGAAAGTGTAACCTATGTTAAATTAAGGCTATACTTGATTCAGTTTTAAACCACTTTTTGCCGTCCCAATTTGGCCGTTTTTTCTATTTCTTTTCTTTATTTGAAAATGCAGAAGTTGTACCCAATGTTTAATTAAACTTAGAACTCGTGAGTATGTCTCACACCAAGGTCAAAGGTCAACGGTGAGATCAAGTTGTAAACGTAAACAAGGTTATTGGTTCTAATGCATCTTTATGCTCATTTATCCAAACATCCTACTTTAATTCATTAGAGATTTCTTTTTAAATAAAACAATGTTCTGTAATAAAGTGGCAACTTAAACTAGAAAAACCAATCTACTTTCTACTCTCCTTTAAATACTTTTTTATGTTGTTTCTTATTCTTGTAAATGTATGCCTGGCGACCCGACCCAGTTTTTTTAAATACTGTTTGGCAAATTTTATATTTCCTCTCTCAAGCCCAATACGTACGAAACATAATTTGCATCTTACCAATGATGGCGCATCACAAGCTCCTTTGTCAAAATAAAGTTCTCATTCCCTCTGCAAACTCTCCTCTAATTGATTTCAGCTTAAAAAAAAACCACATACCATTCGTCGGCCCAATACAACCTTGGCCCTATTTAAACTTAGTCCATAAAAGCTTCTTTGGGACCGTAGCCCCCTGCTTTACCCGAAGAATATCTATTTTAGGTGGGGGGATAATCAATGAAATGACGTATTTTTCTCATTGTCGTCCTGAAAAATTTTGAGCCCTCAAATCCATTTCATCATTTCCAAGATGTAACAAAAACACCAAAAAAACCGCCGTTTTAAAAATGTTACCCCCATCAATTAGCACATATTGAATAGAGCTTTGCAAATAATTTATGCATTGTTGCTCTACCATCAAAACCGCAAGTTTGTTCCCACGGTACTGATGGGCGTATGTTGTAATGTTTAGGCTCTCATATCAAGTAGGAGAATCAATAGACAAAAATCGACAAGCACTTTAATTATAAGGCTAAAACCAAACATTTTGTAAAATTACTTAAATTCGCAAAACATGCGTTTTACGTTCTCACATATTATATAACTATACAAACATAAAAATGAGTGAAATGGTCATAAATGGTTCAAAAATGGAATTTGTACCTATTGGGCCCAAGTGTCAATTTCTGGCAACATTTCAGGTTCGACAAAATATTTTTGTTTGACAAATGGGGGCGCGCCCGCACCACTACCAACTTTATAAAAAAGTCTCCAAAAATTGTTTTCATTGACGCATCCCTAAACCAATTCGCCCCATAACCATTTCGAGGACACCAATTAAAAAGCTTGTCGCGTATTTTCAACTTTATATGGGGGGAGAGGGCTTATTGGGGGCCTATTATTACCAAGTTAAATCAATCTTATTAACACTTAACTGGCATAGGGGGGGGGGGTCCTACGGAACCCATTTTTTTGTTTTTTCGGGCCGGCGTTTTTTAACGCTGCAATATATTTGTTTATTTTTGGTATTTGTCTAACTTTTTAGTTGCGCTTGCAATTGGGGTGCAAAAAAATTCAAATCCATGCGGCTGTCTTTTTTGCATTAATATCATGGGTCCCTAGGAGCCCCCCCCCCTTATGCACTACGTAAGTTCCCATGACAAAATTAAATCTTAATAGAGTTACTGTGCTTCTGATTTTCATAATGCATACACCCAGTGACATAAACAAGTAAATAATTAATAAAAAATTATGAAAGTATAGTAGTAGGCCAATGGTGTCATAAATATTTTATATCGATTAGCGGGTTACTGAGACCTACATGGTAGATGTATGGCAAGTAAACCTAAAAATATAAACTTGGCACGAGACATTTCTCATTTGGTGTCTTAATATGTTAAATAATAGTCTCATCCTCACCAATTAAATGCAATCAGCAAAAGTCTAGTGAATCAGTGCCGGAGAAATGCAGCAACGAATTTGTGTCTTTTTTCGCACAATTTTGTCGCACATTAAAACAATGTTTTGCCCCCTAATTTTTCTACTGAACAACTTTCTTCAGTTTTTTTATTTTTTTAAAATGTTGATGTCTTTGAAGCCTCTAACATGTGGTGGATTTCACATCAAAAAGAATCCTTTAGGGAAAGGGGTTTATATTAGGGGGGGTTCCCTTGGAACCCCCCCTTATTGCACTAACGGAGGTGCAAACCCCTTATGGAGGTAAAGTGTTAATTTGTAAATCAAAAATCACATACCTCAAACAAGATTAGACCATAAAAGATGAGTTAGATAGCCATAAAATGCTTGAAATTTTGACTTTGTACGTATTGGGCAGACCCCGCGTGGCCAAATGCTATCACCCCCCAATAAGTATCTAGGCTAAAACCAAACATTTTTTTTTAACTTTACGTAATTGTTACAATTGATCAAAACCTGCATTTTTGCGTTGTCCATCTCATATGTTATAATAATATACCAACATAAAAATGATTTAAAATTGTCATAAACTTGACTCAAAAATGAATTGTACGTATTGGCCCAAGTGTCATTTTTTTTTGAAAAATCAGGTTCCCCAGCCCAATACGTACAAAACATATTTGGTAGACAAATGAGCGGCGCACTTATAGACCTTTAAACAGTCCCACAAAAAGTGTTTGTCATGGACCTCAGCTTAAAACCACCAGTGTAACTGTCAGTGTACTATCAATAAAGAATTGCCTGTGCAGCACACCCTCGTACCACTACGCTTTCTCCAAAAATGAAAATAAAACCTATCAAAATTTCGGAATTTGAATACTACGTACTTAATATTTAGTGAAGGCATGATAGGATTTTTTTCACAAGCAGAATATTATAAGCTATTAAATATAAATATTTATTTCTTTTCTTAAAAGTATTACACAGTAATAAAAACAGCATAGGTCAATCCACCTCTTGACCTTGTGAGTACCGGGTACTACAAAAGTAATATTTTGTCACGCTGTTTAAACAGGCATATTCATGCTTTTCAATAACAATAGAAAAGGCAATACACTATGTATGCGTGTTCAATGAAAGACAGGATGGTAAAATCAAACTTGCAGTTACCACAAACAGGAGTGAATTTTGGTTAAGGTGTCCCGGATAACCAGGAGATGGTCGGCTTATATGAATAGTACTACTAGGTAGTACAACTATTCAACATACAGAAAAAGTTCAAGTGGTTTAATAAAAGTCAACACTTTTTCATAAATCTTGGTTCCAAATAGGCTTTTAACATGCCTGAAATAGAAGTTACCAATGTATTCAAAGGGGGGTGTCTGTCTAAAGCTGTTGATTGGATTGTAGCTGTTACACACAAAATGAATTATTTATTGACAAGTTTACAATGTGAACCAATCGGCACCATAACCATTCAGCCCAAATTTTAACCTTGTTTGTACATTGATCGATAGAGCATGTTTTATAGGAACATAACCTACCATCAGTTTTCGTTGAATTGTGGAAAACTGGAGGAAAAATGCAATTCTTTACCATAAAACATCCACCAAAGACGTCTTTTTTTATTGAAAATTGACCAATGATAGCTCGATAATTTTGATCAGTAACTTTAGAATAGCATGTTGTTGTACTAAAATAACATGTCATTTCTAATTTTACCCGTAATTTGTGAAGAACATGTTATTTCAAGTTTGACGAACTTTTAAAAAACAAGTCAGTGTTTTTAAACAATTTCTACTATTGATCAGTTTCTATTTTTTTTAGGAAAAATAT
>JAMKCH010011553.1:0-29064 GCA_023653785.1 Ophioderma brevispina
TACATAATAGCTGCAGAGTGTGGTATTTTGTGATAAAAGCAATGCAATTTTGACAACTGATACCATGTAATAAAGACCCCGGGAGTGTGAAGTTTTCCAAAAAGGGGTGTTTATAGCAGAACTATTTTCATTGCAAACATAGCCCTAACAAGGCTCCATCCAGACTACAAAATACCACAGAATGTAATATTGTGGTATTTTGTGGTATATGGTAATTACAGAATTTACAATATTTTTTGTGGTAGTTTGTGGTATGTGATCTTATCATTGACATATCAAGTGTGGTACAGCCAGCCACGTACATCCTGCACCCACTCCGTGCCACGTAAGCCTATAACTCCAAGGTTCCCCCGGCCCGCAATTTTTCTCGGTGGCCATGTACATTGTGGCCTATGGAAGTGCAAGTACCATGAAAGTTGTGGTATATTATGATTTGAGGTAAGTCCTCACAATAAACAGCCTGCCTTGTTAGGGATAGGCAGCTCCATATCTGGCAATACCACAGAGCTCCAAAACAAAACTGATCAATGTTTGAACAAGCTCATCATCATCAACAATGGCAACATTGTAGTTCTTGGGGGGGGGGGGTTCATACATGTGGAAATTTCAATTGGCCATTGAAGCCTCTATTATAATTTTACATAAGTTATTTTTTTTTAGAATTTGTTATGTAGTATTTTTTAAAAACAAGCAAATGGTAAACTGTCAGTATGTTGCTTAAATAGAGGGCAACCTTCTTTTCTTGTTATCCAGCGATGTCCTTTGCACAAGAGAAAGGCCACATGTCACAATCATATTGCTTGACCAATTCTTCAAATCTGATTTTGACAGAGTGGCATAGCTTGGGGCAGGGGCATGTCGCCCCCCCCCCCCATGCAATTAAGTTCTGTCGGTACATTACAGTCCATTATTTGCCAAAAAATTGTTTGAAGTTGTACAGCTGGCAGCCATAGAGCTTTATTACAATTGTTAAAAGTTGTGGATTTTCATTTTAACCCCCCCCCCCCCAAACCAGCGAGCGAATCGAACCAGAAAATTACTCTGGTTCGTACATTCATAAACCTGTACCCCCGTATCAAAACTCCTGGCTACACCACTGCTTTGACTTGATAATAAGAGAGACTTATTCAATTAGTGATTCACTTTATCCCACAAAAGTATCAATCTCTTACGGATACAAAAGGCCTGAGCATGTTTTTGTTTTTCTGAACCTGCCATACCCCATTTTCTCTCGATGCCACACATGTCCATTAATACTGCCTTTATCTTTACAAATGGTATAAAATATAAGAGACGATAACAGTAGCTTCCCATAATGCATTGCTTCCATTGGAAGTTTTTGTATAAAAAAAAAAGCAGGTTGCCATGTGGATCGTTAGAGATGAAACGCTCTTAAAATTCAGTTGTGACCAGTCACTGTCAATTTTAGTCCATGTTTCATCACTACGATCCACTCGGGAGAGAACCTGTACAAAAACCTCCAATGGAAGCATTGCATGGTGGGAGCTATTAATCTTCTCCTACATAAACATATACTCATTACTGAAATCAGAACTCTCAACACAATGATCTCCTCCGTGATGTACCTGCATATTTGAATGTACAAATTCCATGTTGAAGAATTGACATGACTTCTAACTTCCCTCTACTGGCAAAGCATTCTCAGCCTGCATCAAGGGTGTTTTTGTTTTTATCATCTGTATTGCATAATCATTGCAGGCTAGATGTGGTAGCAATCATGTTAATATGTCAATATATTACACACCAGTCTTCCAGTCGTTATATAGGTGGTTATCACACGGTCCTTGGGTTTATTTGGATCGTCAAAATCATCTAGAAAGGATTCTTCTTCCAACAGCAAAAATGGAGTAAAACTGGGTTAAACAAGTTAAGGAAATTTAAGCAAACATTTATGCCGGGATTTATATTCAAGGGATACAAACTTGTAAGCTATTTTAGCTTTGATCTATACTACATGTAAACATACGCGTGACCATAACTGTGCAAGCTGAAAAAAAACAACATTAACCCAAAACGTCCAAGGTGCCAACAAGGCGAACTCGTATTTACGCGATGCGTAAAACACCACGCCGAATGTCGCCGATCACTAAAATGCGATAAATGAAACTACAACACCCCACCCCACTCCCCAACACCCTGCAACAGCATTTCCATCCACAACACCCTGACCCTTCTCCCTCCCCAAACACCCTTCCAACCCTCCCCAACACTCTCCACCACCCTTCCCCAAAAACCCCATCCCCAGACACCCTGCAAACACCCCCCTCCCCAAAACAATGCAAACACCCACCCCTCAAACACATGCAACCCACCCCTCCCCAACAAACCTGCAACACAACACCCCTCTCGCCAACACCCTGCAACACTCTGCAACACCCCATCCACCCTGCAACACCCCCACCCACTCACCAAACACCCCGAACACCCACCCCACACAAAACACCCCGCAATAAACCCCTCCCAAACACCCGCAACCCTCCCCTCCCCTATGCAATAGTAGCACATGTAGCGAAGGAATTTTGCTTCCGACATACCGTTTCAGAGATACAGCAATACGGGGCATATTTATAGAGCTCATTGCAAACCTAAGCCGCATATATACAAATTGCAAAAAATGGGCCCAGATAGGGCTTTCAGCAGCGCAGGAAGTTTTGAGTCTCCAATGCACGGTGTCAAAAATATAGCAATTACGCTGATTTTTGCAATTAATTAGCTCATTTGTCTACTCAATTTGCACGAAATACACCAACATCTAATCAGGGCGAGAAACTCTTCAGCCCGCTTCATTCCACCGGTAACATCATCAATATATGCCCTACGGAACTTACCAGAAAACTTGTACACAGGTTTGCAGGAAAAAATTTTCATAAAATATGCAAATTAAGATACTGATTAGCAATATTTTACCACCCAAAATTAATTCAAGGTCGAGACTATCCACCCACTCTGTCCAACCAAGGTTAAATCATTGTCGCACTTACGGAAACTCAGATAAATCGTATACAACATGGGTTAACCTTTTTATCACGGAGAACAGGGAAATTTCATAAATTATGCACAATTAGATACTGAATTAGCATATTTACGCCAAAATCTAATCAAGTGAGAACTCATCCACCGCTTCCGTTCCACCAAGTTAATCATTGTCGCCCTTACATAACTCCAGATAATCGTACACAACCATGGGTTATACATTTATCACGGACGAACAGGGAATTTTAAATAAATAGGGCAAATTAATACTTGAATTAGAATATTTTACGCCCAAAATCTAATCAAGTCGAGAACCATCACGCTCTCTTTCACCAAGATACATCATTGGCGCCCTTACGGAACTCAGCATAAATCGTATAAACATGTGGTTAACATTTTTATCACGGACGAAGAAGAACGAACGGACGCTGCCTCATTCATAGTCCCCATTCCGAACTCGTGCGCCGGACAATTAGAAGCAAGAGTTACCATAGTTGCTCTATTGCTCCTTGGGACATAAGGAACTGTATTTGTTTGTTGAGGCATGCTGTCTATTGCAGATTGGCGCTTTCCCTGAGCGAGATCACCAAAAACCAATGGCTTTCTATTGACGTTGAGACATTCCTGCTCCATAACACGACAATTGTTGTAATACAATACAAATTACAGTGTCGCGGCTAGAATGGTAGCTTACGTTTAGGCAACTACGCTTTCAAAATAAGTATTTTTATAAGGAATTATTACGAGTGAACTGATGTGTCAATAACCACACCTCAGATACCTAATTGCGGTTGGTAGGGCAGTGGCATAACAGGGTTTTTTTCGGGGGGGGGGGGGGGCAAAAGGATGGGCCATATATTTTTCCAGTGAGCAGCATATATTAAAATTTGTTAGTATAGTATAGGCCTACAGGTATGTGGTGCGGTGTGCAGAAATTTACTAATTTTTCTGGGGGCAAGATTCCCCACAAGGAGGAAACTGCCCCTGCGCTCCCCCCTCTGGTTACACCACTGGGTAGGGGGCTTACATGTCTCATCTCGATCTAGCAGCTTGTCCTTATTCCGCATCCACTCTGGTTCTTCATTTGATTAATTAAGAATAATTAAATTATTATTTAATCAAGAACATGCATTTTGGTAATCTTAATGAATATTTAAATCTATAATTGGAGAAAAAATATATAAAAATGGGACAGATTCAAAAGTGTATTTTACTGAGCATTGCCGGTGGGACATTTTGCCCGCAGCGGAAAATTGTTAACGTCCGACCGGCAATTGGCAGCAGTGTGCCTCTGGCGGGGGAAAACGTCCAACCGGTAGTCCAAATTAGAATCTTGTTTGATGACTAAATTTGGAATAAAAGAACCGCTACCGCTAAGCTGTCAGTCCGGCCATTTATCTGGTGGACATTTTATTTTTAATCAAGAAATAAGTGAGTTTTAGGCCTATATAGAAATTTGTAAATGAAATCCATAAACATAACTACTATTGACTTAAATATTTTAGTTTTCATTAACAAAATTTCAAATTATAGACCTAAGGGCTGTTTATACAATAGCAAATAAGCCTATAGCCTATCTTATTTCTGTTTTCTTTCTTTCAATTTCAAAAGTAAGTATATTAGAAATTAACAATAACAATTATTTTTCTTCTACCTTTTGATAAATTGGTATTCTAGATCAAATTCGTAGCTGCACGCTTTACAGCTTGCCTGTAGTTTTGTGTTGCCAAATAAGAAAAGCGTTTATAATTGTGCTGCAAAAAATTATCAATGTATTGTCATTGATCTGGACATAGGCTAGCTCTTTTCATCGTGATGCAAATAGTGTTTAAGCGTACAGTACAGGACAGAAAGTTCTTGCCAAAAATTGAGTGATTCACTCCATGTTCACTCAAAATTCAGATGTTGTGATGGATTGGGCATTGGCCATGGGGATCGATTGGGACCTGGGTGTATGATGTCATCGGATTAACTGTGGTCAACAAAAGAAGACTACTTGATTGACAGGGTTACCTGGTCAGCCCCTAGCCGCTTGTCTCATGGTCTTCTGCGGGGACTATCAGTGTAGAGTGGAGTTGATTCTTCAGCTCCGATGGTTTTGAATATTCCTTGACAACATATAAAAAATCAGAATTTTTCGTCAAGATTCGCTTTTACCAATGGCAACGTCTAAAATTGGGATTTCTTAAAGTGATTCACCCGGAAGATAAAAAAATATTTGCAGGAATAGCTTCGAAGTGAAGGATAAGTCTGTAGGACTCTCATAAGGTGTATTTTACAACTTAAAAATTGACAGAAAAGGAAGAAAACAGCAGTGTTCAAAGATATGAATCCCCATTCAATTACACGTTGTAGTATTAACCCTTCAAGAGACCTTGGTCGTAACCAATTGCCTCAAGGGAGATAATAATGTTAATGACGTAAACAATTGCTACGACCGAATGTTCGGTCATTAGGCACTTTACGTGTTAAAGTTTCCGTACGGACAGCAATGACTAATATCTGATTTTGTCTTTATTACTAGGTTGCTTCTAGACTTATCACTTGCAGGGTATGTTAGGATACCTATCACTGCAAACTCAAAGTGACCTAAGAAGGAAAAATCAACGTACTTGTAATCCCCATGTTCAATGAAGAATTAGTCTTGGCTAACAATAAAAAGCACTCACAGTTAGGGCTCTAGTACTCCCACTTAGGATGCAAGTTAGGGCTTATACTATTGTTCTCCAGTGTAAGAAGGGTCACTAGAAGGACACAGCACTTGAAAGTACTTGAGGCATGGATTTCAAGTGTTGTGTCCTTCTGGTGGCCCTTATAGTAAGTGGAGAACAATAGTATGAGCCCTTACTAGCAACCTACATGTAAGTGGAAGTACTAGCGCCCTAGACTCGGTTCCAGTCCCTATATTTTAAAAATACAGCAAGTAAACTTGCGTCATCCTCCTGGCAAGATGGCTTTCTGGAATGTGACCTCAGATGACCTTTGACCTTGGTTCATGACCTTTGACATCACCCACACATGAAGGAAACCCTATTGCACTTTAACCCCAAGTCTGGTTTAAATCGGACTTAAACTTTTCGAAGGAGACGCGAAAAATGAAAACCTAACCAAAACCTAACCAAACTGGAACATACACATACATACATACACATACATACGGACATTCGCACCCTCGCAATATCCCCCTCTGCTTTTCAAGCCAGGGGGATAATAATATAGGGACTGGGAAAAGACCCATAGACGTCTGTGGCGAAATTGACTTTGGAAGGGAAAAAAATCAAAATTATCAAGTTTGGGATCCTGATTTCATCCTTAATGTATTTGTACTTATTAGAAACATACTCGATTGAAACAAAATCAAGAATCCAATGCATTTAAAGGCTCAAAAATGCCAGCGAAACATCAAAATGTTGCAGAATTCTGCACCTTTGGAAGGGTGACAATTCGCACCGGGGAGAGAAATCACTTGATTTTTTTCGATGAAAAACACAAAATTACAGTTTTAAAGGCACCATTAGCAAGAGAAACAACTCACCATCACTGCTGAATAGTATGTTTTAATTAAATTTTAAAATCAACTGTACAATTTAACTTTCTAAAATATAGAATTTCCTCACCAAATTCCCTTAGGCTAACGTTATGGAACCGTGATACCTGTCTACTAGAGCCCTAACTGTGAGTGCTTTTTATTGTTAGCCAAGACTAGTTATTTGTAATTCTTCATTGTTGGGGATTACAAGTACGTTGATTTTTTCCTTCTTAGGTAGCCGACCCGACAATTTTCACCGTTGAGGGCGCATAATGTAACATGATACCGTCAATGAGTAGGTTGCACACCCCAACCACCATATTGGTTTTTTTTACATAGACATAACAGGAAGAATTTTTTTCCACTCGATTTTTGAAAGATAGCGAGTACTATGACTTATCAATCATATGCGAGCATTCTTTGAAGTCTTTTCAAAACTCGCGGCGTTTTTATCAATCCCAAGTCGGTGCCGATATGGCGTATTTTGATTGGAAAAACTCGGTAGTGCTTCAATTTTCTTGAGAACTTTGACGCTCCCCTCTCGTCTTTTCAATAGAATTTCAGTGTATAAATCATTCAATCAATCAGCACGTACGCGGCACTGGCAAGTTTAATTATATGCTGTCCCGAGACGTAGGCTAAATTAAAAAGTAGTTCCGGACAGATAACAAGTGCATTGCATCAGGGGTGGGTTTAATTTTTTTTCTGTACTGGCCCGTTGGGCCAGTGAACTAGGAAACCTACTGGCCCTGCGGTGAACTCACTGGCCCAACCATTTTCCATGCTATGGTCATGAATTTCCCTTAAGCCAAACTTTGATAATTGGCCTAAATGTCAAAAATACAATAGGCCTTATATTTGAACCCTCAGTCCTGGGGTGTGCGGCGCAAAGCGCCAAACTTGGGGCTTGAGAACTGATTTTAATATAGTTGGTCTTCGGAACTGATTTTTTTCCAATATATGGACTTGGAACTGCATTTTAGGTCAAATTAGAGGTGGTGGCGATGATGAACTGGCAAAATTTCCCCATGGAGCTAAAATCTTTGAGTTTTGTGGCAAAGTAGGGGAGTTTAAAGGACTGCAAATACACATACCATGATTTCAGATCAGTGCCCCGAACCTCTCCTCCCCGGGGGCCTCAGTCAGTATCTGTGTCTGTTTTGTCTTTTTTTTTTTTTTTGCATTTACTTTACACTAAATTTTTTTCATCACCTACATTTGTAGTTTGTACACATTACAAAATTATAATTGATAAATGTGGACAAAATTATTCATGTTCTACAAAACATAGTTGCTCAGTCTTCAGTTGTCACTTTGGGAGATAGCTGGAGATAACCTCTGGTCCGTTTCTTTTCATACTCGCTCTTTTGTATCTTTTTATTATTCAGGAACGTCTTTCTAATTCTGTTTCTTGTAGGGCCTGGTCCACTGCAGTTGGTTAAGAAATGCTTCATTTCTGCTGAATTCTGCAGTTAAAATGCCGCAAAGCAGCGTGATATGTGCGCTGTTATGAAATTATGTTGTAATGTGAGATAATACTTTTCGTGAACAGCACTCATGCATGCCCGGAGGGGTTCTCAAGTTTGGTTTGGGTAGGGACGTACCTCCGAGACACTGGAAGTAGGACCCATAGTACCATTTTTTTACCAAAAAAGGGACCCATAGCTACATGTATACCAGAGATGCAAATTTTGAGCCAAATTTAACCCAAATTTGCCATTTTCACTGCAAAATGTTGACATTTTAAGCAAATCTGGACAATTTTGGCTTCAGATTGATGAAATTTGGCTAATTTTCCAACAATTTTGAGAAAATTTTGGTTTCTGATTGAAAAAATGTGACTAATTTTCCAATAAATTTCAGAAAATTTTGAAAAAACGACCCATTGCTATACCAAAATTGGCATGAAAAAGGTGTCATTGGTATATCAGAAGGCTGAAATGGGACTGATGTCTGTGGCACGTCCTTTGTGGCATGGTCATTTGTGTTGAGAACCACCCCGGGCATGCACGCAGCCTGGGATCTACTGGCCCTCGATCCTATGCACATAAAACGCTATGATTGACAAGAGGGACTAACACACCCTTCTGTGTTAGAGAAGTTCTGCCAGCCAGAGTCAGCACTGAAATAGTGACTGATGATCTTTGAAAAAGCGAAAATTCATGAAAATATTAAATACAATGATGAAGCATTTTGAGGATAATTCATATGGAGGTAAAAAATTTATTACAAGAAATACGAAACCTACATTATGTAAATATGCGTGACATTATGTTGTCTGTCTCCTTTACCAGCCAGTGTCCAATTCTAGAATTATTGCATATCCCAACGAGAATGAGACTACTGAAGGGATGAATAAACATACTCAGATGATTCGTCACCGGGCTGAAAACACCTTATTTTATACTGGGCGTATTCTGCCAACCATCAGCCATCTCAAGTGGTCATAAACAGACTTTCGGAATCAGGTAAGATTATATGAAAATTGGAGGTGAAATTGCTGTCAGTGGTCGAAATTTGAAGGTTACACAAAAAAGTCCTAGCTGTTAGTGTTACACGTAGTGTTTTGGGACTTCACATACATGTACATACAGTATAGAAGTCCCAATTATTGGGACTAACATATCACCATTGAGTTGTTTTCGGCGATCGCTGGCCAGCCCGGGCTGGCCGGTACATTGGGATTACTTTTCCATCGTGGGCATGTCTCGCTTTTATTTAAGTGCGGCGCCATACGTACTGTGCATTAGCGCGAAAATTTAAACCAGTTTTTAACACACGAGGTGATGTGAATCTTCCCAAACTTTGAAATACCATATCTCTGGAATGGAAAATCGTATGGATTTCTTTCAACAACAGGATTTCAAGGTAAGTTATGCAGTCGGGACCGAGCGCTCAATCGGGCGATGTCGCCAAATCTGACGATGTCGCTCATTTGGGTGATTTTCCATCGCCAAATACGGCGAGGTTTGCTATTTTTGAGATAAATTCAGTGAGACCACAAAGGCAAATGATTCTCCACAAAAAATTATTTTGCCAATTAACTTTAAATACAAATATCTAAAATCTCAGCGGGTCCAAATTTTTTTCATCGGGGACTTCTTCTGCTACACGAGGTAAAAGTTGGGATTTTTTAGAAATGAAAATCAAATTTTGAGATACGCACCTTTGCCAGAAAATCACCCCGTTTCATCGACTTCAGGGAAATCCCCAGTCACCATCTTGAAATATAGTTCAAAAATGAGTGTCGATTTGCATGTGTCCAGCTATAGCCTCATCTTCGAAATACAAAGGTTTAAAAAGCACTAACTTTTCCATAAGAATTGACAGAAGAATTTAACAACGCGGTGCGTATTAATCTGAAATGTGAAGCGGTAGCTTCTGCACATGCGCAGTAAAGCCGAAATGGCTCTGCGCACGTGCAGTAACAGCAAATATGGCGATGCACTTACAGAATGCTATACTGGAAAGTAATCCAGCAACTTTTGAGTATGATTTATGCACTTTGAACTTGGATTTTTACCCAATCATTACTGACGGTGACGGATTAAAGGTGATATAATATGTACTATTTTTGTTAATCCGAAGTTTTAACAAAAATGGCGAGTATGATTTTTATGGTGAATGTCGCCCAATTCGCCATAGTCCCTCAATTGGGCGATTGCCCGATTGAGCGCTCGGTCCCAACTGTATGCTCTATACTTTGTTCATCACCAAATTGGCAAGACTCTTCACACCGCGAAATGATAGAGAATAATGCGGGCGCAACTGCAAGCAACACTACTGCAGCAGGCGCAGTGCGTGATGTACGCGCGGAGCACGCTTGTGGCGAGAAGCGCGTGTAAAGCGGAATTACTTTCATGCGCAGATAAACAAAAGCCGAATAATTCTTGCCTATTAAGTGATGAACAAAGTATAGTCTACATAATGAGGTTATTTTTATTTAATTTGGGATTTTTTTTTTATAGATCACTATCTTAGGTCACTTTGAGTTTGCAGTGTATGCTTGTTACAAAAATGCAAAAGTCCGATTTTTGTCGAATGTCTGAATCTGATTTAGCAAATCACTGATAGTGCCTTTAATTCTTGGGCGCACTCCCCTGCTAATTGATTGCGCTATTTTTTTATAGATCACTATCTTAGGTCACTTTGAGTTTGCAGTGTATGCTTGTTACAAAAATGCAAAAGTATGGGCGATCCTGGAGTTGGGGTCCACGATCATATATAGGGTTTTATATTTTATAGTTGAGCATCAAGTTTAATCTTTAGCATCAAGGTTAAATAGCTCCCCTAAGTGTGTTTCGGATCCAAATAATTATTTATGTAGTTTAATTTACTCAAAAAACGTAATTTTACCTGCCTTTTGGTGCACTTTCGACGAAAATCGGCATTGACGCTAGCAGCCGCTGTCGGGAGTGGCTCTTACCGAACCTCGACACTTCCTCCCTTTGATGCATTCTGGGGTACAGATTAGTTCCAATGATTGTAACCTCAGGTCTGACGTTACTTTTATCACTGGACATTATCGTATCTCTGACCTGAGGTTACAACAAGATGGTCGTCGTTTCGAATCCGTTTAACAGTGTGGTGTGAAAAAAAAAAAAAAAAAAAAAAAGTATGCTTGTTACAAAAATGCAAAAGTCCGATTTTTGTCGAATGTCTGAATCTGATTTAGCAAATCACTGATAGTGCCTTTAATTCTTGGGCGCACTCCCCTGCTAATTGATTGCGCTATTTTTTTATAGATCACTATCTTAGGTCACTTTGAGTTTGCAGTGTATGCTTGTTACAAAAATGCAAAAGTATGGGCGATCCTGGAGTTGGGGTCCACGATCATATATAGGGTTTTATATTTTATAGTTGAGCACAGGCCTTGTCTTTTAAAAATGCCTACTGTGCTAAAAAAAGCACTTCTGAAGATGAGTCAGGTGTGCTGTAGGTGTGCATTTTGTATCAAATTGTGTATTATTTTACCAGATTTAGGTGTGCTGAAAATCGCACACCTCAAGACCATTTTAGGTGTGTGATGGTGTGCTATCGCACTCCCACGCCTCAAAAGACAAGGCCTGTGAGCATCAAGTTTAATCTTTAGCATCAAGGTTAAATAGCTCCCCTAAGTGTGTTTCGGATCCAAATAATTATTTATGTAGTTTAATTTACTCAAAAAACGTAATTTTACCTGCCTTTTGGTGCACTTTCGACGAAAATCGGCATTGACGCTAGCAGCCGCTGTCGGGAGTGGCTCTTACCGAACCTCGACACTTCCTCCCTTTGATGCATTCTGGGGTACAGATGGGCAAATCTGAGGCTAAAATCTAATGCGTATGCAGCGCAAATACAGTGCGTATTCCGTTTATTGTACTGCGATCATTGATACGCTAGTCCATGCCGACTTTACGCGGTTCCATTTACGCTCAAGCAAAACAAATTTAGTTCGGTAATTGCCCCTACTCCCTCGTAAAGATTTTCGGACTTTTGACCAATCAGAATAGCCCATTTGTACGGTTTGTACCATGTGATCGAATGTTTTCATCGAGTAGCAATGGCAGCTGCTCTGAAAACCTTGTTGTTTTGGAAAGAATTTAAGGTATTCTGCCAAAGGCTACGAAATCGGCAACGTGTTAACGAATAAAACGCCAGGGTAAAGGTGCAGAATTTTTAAGTGGTGCAGAACAGAATACTTTAAAATTATCCCGTTGTTTTTACCCCATAATTTCCCTCATAACTCGAAAAAAAGCCCTGCCCTCCTTCAACAACTTTAACTTGTTTTCTAGTAACGGATTTATAGTTTCGTCGATACAGGTTATACAGATAAAAACGGAACGCATTTTAATGGTTTTCGAGGCCAAAAACCTTGACGGAAAAATCCTTGTTTTAGAACTTTCAAAAATTGTTGCACCTGTATTTTACCCCGTAATTCCCTCATAAATCGAAGCCCTGCCCTCTCTCCACGATTAACCTTGTTGGAAAAGCTTAATGGGAGCTATTTTTAACCTTGTCGGCTAGCTTAAATTGATGGAAAATAATTGTTCTTCCCTTATAGGATGTGGACCCCAATCTCCGGATCGCCAAAAGTATGATTTTTGTCGATGTTGATTTAGCAAAGCACTTGATTAGTCCTTTTAATTTTGGCCGCACTCCCTGCTAATTGATTGCGCATTAAGGATACAGATTCCAACGACTGCAAGTCCAAGACCGACTGCAAAACAAACATTTTTTTTCCCCAACACGTTTAAATGGATCTTACGTGTTCCTCTAACTTCTGGGTCTTCATTTCATGGTTTAAGTTGACTATTCTGTAATGTATCCTTGCTGAAGTCTACCAGTACTCATTGTTGTTTTTTCAAGGAGGGTTTTCTCAGAACCTGCGCTTCCATTGTAGTCGCCATTTTGATTTTCTTGATTAATGCACGCCCTCAATAAAGAAGTAATTCAGCGGTTGCGGGACTTGCTCCACAGGCCACGGTTGGTTGTTTACAGGCCGGCCTGGTTATTTTGAGGCACCCAAATATTGTGTCATAATAGTAATGATTTCATATAGAATGGACACTCAATAGATTTCTTACCTTGTATTTTGCTACAGAAATGAGAGAAAAAAGGTGATTTTGATTTGCTTATATTTCAATACAAAACATAGGCTGAATTTCGTATTTGCTCCTATACGAACTTAGAAATTTCACAATTTTTGTACCAAAGAACATTTTTCTCAGCCTAATCCTTTCAGATGGGGTTATTTTTTTTATGGAAAGCTTTACATCAGGGCAAAAATTAGTACTTTTGATTTTTTTAGGGACACCTGTTATGTGAAATCTCTCGTTGCACGTTTAATATATACACTCACATACACATCTAATCAAAACATTGAAGAAGCGGGGGAAGAAGAAAAAGACGAACAAAAAAAGGATAAATCTACCATTATTGACAGGAAAATTTTAATTTAAAAAAAAAAAAAAAAAAAAAAAAAAAAAAAGAATCGGCATTAGCACAGCCCCCTAACTTTGCAAAAAGTATACTCCAACATGTCATATTTCAATTTAAAAAAAAAACACAGATTGAAACCAAATGTTTTAAGATAAAAAAAAGTATCCATGCATCGCTTTTTTGAAAACGCTTCTGTTTTCCATATAGATTTATTTTCAAAATTGTTGTCAAAAATTAACAATTGATATATAGGCCTACATGGTGAGTAAAAAAGATTTATACTCACTTTTATTGATTTTTCTTCTGCAGCAGTGAAAAATCTACCGAATTAAGGTATTGACTATCATAATTATGGGTAGGCCTAAGTTTTTACTCTGTCCACGGACTGCACTGTTCACTGCATAAGGTGAATTTTCCCTACTTTAAGTAACCTTCACAGAGGGAGATATATCAGGAGTGATATAAAAAACTTCTTAAAAACGGATAAAAATAGGCTCTGAAATCCAAAGGTGACAGCGCTGCTGGTGGAATGGTGTTCTACCAGTGAATTATTCCTGCCCAAAGAGACTTTGGATGCAGACTACACAAGTGCACCATAACATTCTTTGCTTTATATCTGTATGTATAAACCTTCAATATCAAGAATAATTTCCATAATAATTATGGAATCATTCCCAAACTCGGAAACATTATTCGCTGAATGAAATTCGTAAACATGATTACTCCTTCTTCGGGAAATCCCCTGCAACTGTTCGAATTTAAATATTAACAAGATGCATGCATGCGATGCATGCATTGGTCACTTCACTAAAACCTTATTGACTGCATAGCACCTAAACAAGTACTTTGTTTATGAGCAGGGAATTCCCTAGTGCTATATTGAGATCACACCTGTTGTTTGCAACTAGAAAGAGAAGAAATGGAATTCCCCAATATGCTAAATGTGGAAAATGAGTCAACTTGTTTGTGCAATCCTGATCTTACAGGTGTTATTTACTAGATTGAACAAATACTATAAATGGCCTGAGGGGTTTTCCAAGCTTTCTTGCAAAACAAAACAGATTGCAAAAATATGTATTTTTCCATGATGTTATTAATAAGCTGATGCAATGTAGATGATGTAATTTATGTGAGGCTCCATTATAGTCAGTGCAAGGTTATGTTTATGCATGATGCTGTGGTAATTTTAAGAATAGGGAACTTTGTGAATCCTGATATAAGGAGAGATTGGAGAGGTTAGATTTGCTAGCAGCCACCAGTAACAAGTAGCTAGAAGTTATAGCTAGTTTTGATCTGCAATGGGTAGCAGACCTGTATACAGTACCAAGTGCCAGAATAATTCCATGTGAGCGAAGTCGCTATAATTATTCTACTGCCGTCTTTTAAGCCAAAAGTGCTGGGAATCAAAATAGAATTCCAAATTGTGGACAGATAGAAGTCGTGGTGATTATCTTGGACTGGTATACTGTGGAATATTAGAGTCGACTGTGGTCGTCGAGGAACTATTCAACCTTGTCGTCGACGTCGTGAACTGCAGGAGAAAAGTTATCTCCAGGACTGAGAAGATCCAATGGAATATTACCTGAGGATTGATAAGTGTGACTTTGCATACTGTCATTTTGGAGTCTTCGCTGTGAGGCTATATCATCGTTGAAGTGCAAAGCTTCTTTTAATTGTGGACACTAAGCCGTGTAATTTTGTTTTGGACATACCAAATTATTGAACCAAAAAAAGCATTCTGTGTTATCATTATGTGCACACAAGGCTCATTTATTTGTGTTTGAAAGGTATTTCTGACCTTTGACAGCCCCACATTTTCACAGTAGGCCTAGCCTCCAAAATCTGATGGGCGACCCATTTGGGGGATTGGATGCACGCATATTCAACGTCCACTCCTCTTTCCCTTTGCATTCATATCACCCCCTCTCTCTCTTTCCCTTTGAGTGCAACGATAATAACACCCCTCTTCCACTCACGAATATGGATGGTTATACACTGGTGCAATCTGATCGTCTACACAAAAAAGGCGGGAGAGTTGCGTTATATCGATAATAACCTAAATTACAATCTTAGGAATGATCTCAATATGTCAAGAAATGATGACTATGAATCTCTTTAATTTGATACACACCCTAAACATATTGGTGTAATATACAGACCACCTGATCGTCGTTCACACTCTTTTCAGGCATTGTCAACAAGCATCGATTTGTTGATGAGAGAAAATTCATGTAATGTTTTCATCAACAATTCTCACAATTATACAACAAAACCTCCCCAACGTAAGAAAAAATAAACGTAAAGATAATAAACCAGGGATTACTGCTGGTATAATAAAATCAATTAAGACTCGAAATAAATTATAAAAAAATACATACAATTTCGCAGTGAAATCGACAAAACAATTACTTAAAAAAATAAACTCACTCATCTTATACGTATTTCTTGTAAAAAAATTTACAATAATAAATTTAACGATCGACTATAAAAACAATATCAAACATACTTGGCACACCATCAATGAAATATTGGGTATAGTTTAGTGGGTAGAAGGGGGTCTCGTGCACCCCCCTGAAATCAATTTCTAATCAATGTCTCTATATCAGAAAAAAATGCCTAGACAACGATTAGCTATGTTAAAAAAATCAAAAATTGTCCCACGTGCCATTTTTAGGTAAATTTATGCAAATTAGGATCGCCATTAAAGAAAAATATAGTTTTCACCGTATCTCATCAAAAAGAAACAAAATTTGTTCTTCTAGAGCCATTAAGACCGCTTGCCATGCATATTTGTATTGTTGTTTTGCTTCGGATCCAAGATGGTAGCCAACATGGCCGCCTCAAAGATCTACAAAGTATACAAGTGCTAAATGTCTGTCCTTCCATCCTCCTTCCATGCTTCTCGAAAATTCTTGAGCGCCTCCCGGGAGCGCCTCAGCTATAATAGGCTTGACAATTTCTTTTCCTCTAACAATGTTCTTCACGACAATCAGTACGATTTCCTGAATAAACACTCAACAGACCCAGGAGTGCAATGGTTTTGGGGTGTATAATAATTATAATAGGGCTGTTTTGATATTAGAGTGTATCGGTGCGCATGGCTACAGAGCGCATAGCTCTGTAGCCATGGCGCGTATGTTCAAAAAAAAAAAAAAAAAAAAAATTTCACAGTAGGCCTAGCCTCCAAAATCTGATGGGCGACCCATTTGGGGGATTGGATGCACGCATATTCAACGTCCACTCCTCTTTCCCTTTGCATTCATATCACCCCCTCTCTCTCTTTCCCTTTGAGTGCAACGATAATAACACCCCTCTTCCACTCACGAATATGGATGGTTATACACTGGTGCAATCTGATCGTCTACACAAAAAAGGCGGGGGAGTTGCGTTATATCGATAATAACCTAAATTACAATCTTAGGAATGATCTCAATATGTCAAGAAATGATGACTATGAATCTCTTTTATTTGATACACACCCTAAACATATTGGTGTAATATACAGACCACCTGATCGTCGTTCACACTCTTTTCAGGCATTGTCAACAAGCATCGATTTGTTGATGAGAGAAAATTCATGTAATGTTTTCATCAACAATTCTCACAATTATACAACAAAACCTCCCCAACGTAAGAAAAAATAAACGTAAAGATAATAAACCAGGGATTACTGCTGGTATAATAAAATCAATTAAGACTCGAAATAAATTATAAAAAAATACATACAATTTCGCAGTGAAATCGACAAAACAATTACTTAAAAAATAAACTCACTCATCTTATACGTATTTCTTGTAAAACAATTTACAATAATAAATTTAACGATCGACTATAAAAACAATATCAAACATACTTGGCACACCATCAATGAAATATTGGGTATAGTAAAAGCGCGAAAGGAAAACACCATCCTACTTTCTTGATGACAATACAAAAATTACTGATCGAAATGATATATCGCCACCGAATTTAATAAATTGCTGAAATTGGACCAAATCTTCTCCGTCCTGCAACTTACTGATTTTCTAAATAATCCTTCTGAAAAGTCCATCTTCTCCACGCCTGTTTCAGAGAAGGAAATTCTTGATATTACCAGCCAGGTTAAAAATGGCAAGATTCCTGGTTTTGATGATATCAATCCAAGCGTGGTCAAGAAAATTGCTCCCTTTATTGTTAAGCCTCTTGTTCATATTTTCAACCTTTCACTTTCCACAGGTGTCTTCCCTTCGGTTCTCAAGATTGCAAAAGTCATTCCTATTTTCAAATAGGATGATCCCCACTCATTTTCAAACTACCGTCCTATCTCCCTCCTTCCATGCTTCTCGAAAATTCTTGAGCGCCTCCCGGGAGCGCCTCAGCTATAATAGGCTTGACAATTTCTTTCCTCTAACAATGTTCTTCACGACAATCAGTACGATTTCCTGAATAAACACTCAACAGACCTAGCACTTCTTGACATATGTCACAAAATCTCTTCCTCACTATCAGAAAAAAAAAACCACACTATAGGGATATATCTTCTTCGATCTCTCAAAAGCCTTCGGCACTATTGATCACGACATTTTAATCTCTAAACTTTACTACTATGGGATACGTGTAATGCCTCTGAAACGTCTTTCCAACTGTCTTCAGAATCGGAAGCAATTTACAACATTCAATCTTCACTCTTCTAAGTTCCTTCCATTGTCATGCGGCGTTCCTCAAGGCTCTATTTGGTCCTCTGCTCTTTCTTATATATGTCAATGGCATTCCAAAAGCCTCAAAACACTTCTCCTATCTACTGTGACAGACTCCTGAATATTATATTATTTTCTGTATTATATTAATTAAATCATGTTAAATTTAATCATATAAATTATGAGTGAGGAGAACTGCAAAATATTAATATGAAACTTGCAATGTGTTGTGCAATAAGCATGACTTGTCTGATTGACTTAATTCTAAATGGACTAGATTGTGAGAATTTCCTGAGTAAGAACATGTCAGAAGATGTTCGCAGTCCGAGAACAATATGAGCATAGTGTCTTATCTTCTCCATTCTAAGAACTGGACAGGGGTTCTTTGTTTACCTATAGGAAGCAAGATTGCACACATGTTGATGAACAATAGACTTTGTGTAATTGATATATGTCAAAACACTTCGAGCACAGGATGTGGACTTCCTTTAAACATGTTTCAGCGAACTGAAAGATTGCGAAATGTTCTTGTCTTGTCTTGTCTCCGCATGTTTTGTTGCATCATGGGGAATTTGCTATGGACAAATTCTGTTGCAAGTCATTCTTCTTTGCCAGTTGACAAGAGATTTCATCGAGTGTAGACCTCTCAAACAGAAGGTGCAGAACTTCGCATAACATTTGATTTTATAAAATGTTATGTTATTTTATATAATTCTGGAAAGTCGTCAGAATCGTCAGAGCTTGACTTGTCTGATTGACTTAATTCTAAATGGACTAGATTGTGAGAATTTCCTGAGTAAGAACATGTCAGAAGATGTTCGCAGTCCGAGAACAATATGAGCATAGTGTCTTATCTTCTCCATTCTAAGAACTAGACAGAGGTTCTTTGTTTACCTATAGGAAGCAAGATTGCACACATGTTGATGAACAATAGACTTTGTGTAATTGATATATGTCAAAACACTTCGAGCACAGGATGTGGACTTCCTTTAAACATGTTTCAGCGAACTGAAAGATTGCGAAATGTTCTTGTCTTGTCTCCGCATGTTTTGTTGCATCATGGGGAATTTGCTATGGACAAATTCTGTTGCAAGTCATTCTTCTTTGCCAGTTGACAAGAGATTTCATCGAGTGTAGACCTCTCAAACAGAAGGTGCAGAACTTCGCATAACATTTGATTTTATAAAATGTTATGTTATTTTATATAATTCTGGAAAGTCGTCAGAATCGTCAGAGCTGCACAAAATTTGGTGCCTTTGGAAAAACAAAGGTTAACATTAAAATTCCAGCAGGTCTTATCTTCTGTACCAGTGACGTTCACCTTTAACGCACTGAGTATGGACATTATAACACTAAGCAGCAGTTGTACTTCCAGTGTTTTCTCCAAGTCTACAACTTCACAAATTAATCGGCCGGTCTAGACCAAAAGGACTTTTGCGATAGAAACTAGTTGAACTGTACCAGCAAGAATTGTGTCGCCAAGAGTTATATGTGGACCTGATTCTACAAGCCCCTGGTGCGCACCCAACAAGAACGTTGAACTCTATATTATAATTCACGAGTTGATGTGTGTTTAATTTGATTTTTAAGTAGGTAAGAAATATAATAATTTTGTGCATTGTTAATATTTTGCGTATTTTGTGATTAATTCAGATCATATTTAATTTATGTATTAAAATCATTGTTTTGAATTTACATCTTGGTCAAGTCAATCTTCTTACAAATAGTCATTGTGAATTTTGTTTTATGAACCAAGGGAGGTTACTTTTCCGACCTTGGGTTCGTCCCAAGCTGATCAGCTGTATGACTATCTTACTTACAACAATATATTGAATCCATGCCAGTCTGGTTTCAGAACTAATCATAGTACTAATACTGCTCTTTTAGATGTTACCGACTATATTCTTAGTAATATGAATAATGGTAAAGTAACTGGGTCTATCTTTTTTAGATCTGAAGAAGGCATTTGACACTGTTAACCACAGCCTTCTTTTAAGTAAATTAAAGTCTTACGGTATCATTAATTGCATACTAAAATGGTTTCAGTCATATCTTAGTGGTAGATCACAAGCTGTCAATTTTAATTCTACCCTTTCTGATTTCATGAACATTGATTTTGGGATCCCACAGGGGTCCATTTTGGGTCCATTACTATTCATTACTTTTGTTAATTCTCTTCCTAATTCTGTTAATTGTAAGTGTATTATGTATGCAGATGATACAACTCTCTTATTTAGTTCAGATGACCCAATTTCCTTACAAACTGACATAAGTACAAACTTCGACAGTATAGCTAGTTGGTTCAAATCCAACAAACTCACCCTAAATATTAAGAAAACTAAGCTCATGTTATTTGGCAGTCACCATGCTCTTAACAATTTTAAGAATATTTCTCGTGTTTATGATAATGAAGCAGTTGAGAGGGTTATTAAAAATAAATATTTAGGTGTTGTTCTTGATCCACAACTTTCGTGGAATGAACATGTGCAATGTATCTTCTAATGTGTCAAAGCGTATTGGTGTAATTCGCAGAGTTAAATACTTTCTTCCTTATGGTACTGTCAATATGCTGGCAAAAGCTCTTGTTTTTCCTCATTTTGACTATTGCAGTTCTGTTTGGTCAAATTACAATGCTTATAACCATCACAAACTGCAAGTCTTGCAAAACAGGCTTGCTCGTGTTTTCCTCTCAGCCGACATCAGAACCTCAGTAGATAAATGATGAAAGATCTTGGTTGGGATAAACTTGGTAATAGGTGGGATTATCAGTTACTTATCGTTGTCTTCAAGTGTCTCAAACATAATAGCTCTTGTATATATTTCATCAGATTTTACCTTTACTCATTCAGTGCACACCAAAGGTACTAGAGGCCAGACTCAAAACACCTTGCTCATTCCTTCATGGAATATTGTTGCTGGCAAAAGAACATTCCAGGTTAGAGCAGCAAAATTATGGAATAATCTTTCGTCCAACATCGGTATCAATTTTGAATGTATGAGCCTAAATGAATTCAAAAATGTAATTGCTCTATAACTGCTATTTGTATTGTTTGTATAAATTTGCATGTTAAATCCATGCTTACAGTTTATTCCATAATGCCATTTCTTTTGTAATCATTACTGTATTATTGTATGCTTTATCAGTGATCAGGGCCTCCTGGGAGACCAGTACATTTTTGTATGAAGGGAATTAGGAATTACCCGGAATAAATAACGAAAAATACCGTTACCAGAAAATTGGGGGGGCTCGTCTGTCGGGAAACAAAATTCGTTTAAGAAAACTTTTTGTTGTGAAAAAAATCTGTGAACTGTATTTCATTTGGTATTACCCACAATTTTGTTGTTTGAAATTCTTTGCAAATTACATTGTATAGAGTATCTGAATCACAATGGCATTTAATGCTCAAGAATTTGTGAAGAAGCCTGACTGGGATGTGTTTGACCAATTAAGAAAGGTAGATCTTTTGGAAATTTCAAATATAATTGAGGCAGGTGGTAAATCAGTAATGAGGAAGCAAATTATCAAGAACATGATAATCCAAACATGGTAGACGATGAAGTTTGGGATCAATCTTTTACTGAGAAAATCATACCGATGGAAGATGATGGCAGTGTAGCATTGAAAGTAGAACAAATGAAAATTCAGGCAGATAAAGAATTAGCATTAGAGAAAATGAAAATAGAATCACAAGAAAGGGAAAGAATAGAAAAGGAAAAGATTGAACTCTATATTATAATTCAAGGGATGATGTGTGTTTAATTTGATTTTTAAGTAGGTAAGAAATATAATAATGTTGTGCATTGTTAATATTTTGCGTATTTTGTGATTAATTCAGATCATATTTAATTTATGTACTAAAATCATTGTTTTGAATTTACATCTTGGTCAAGTCAAGTCTTACAAATAGTCATTGTGAATTTTGTTTTATGAACCACGGGAGGTTACTTTTATGACCTTCGGTTCGTCTCGTAACACTACTCTTTGCACATGATACCAACATATTTCTTTCAAATCCAAACATGAACAAACTTATCAAAATTTTAATCGCGAACTCCAACATGTCTCCAACTGGTTTAAGGGAAAAAATATCTCTAAATGTAAGCAAAACTTACTACATTCACTTTCACACTAGCAAAAACAAAAACAAACAAAAAAACATACAAAACACACAATCAATATTAATATTGATAATATTCCAATGAAGCCCGTCGATCATACAAAATTTTTGGGAGTAATAATTGATAATCAACTATATTGAAAACATCACATCATTAAAACAGATCAGGTTTCTAAAGGTGTTGGCATTCTTAAAAACCCTCAAACACACACACACTTCCTTCCAAAATTTTGGTTTCACTTTACAACACACTTATTCTTCCTTATATCTCATATTGTAACACAGCCTGGGTTATTACAAATCCTAAACATCAAAACATTTGTACAGAAACAACGAAGCTATAGACAAACTCTTTAAACTTCAAAAAAGGCCATCCGTATATGTACAAACTCACCTTACCTGTCTTACTCCTAACCACTCTTCTATGAATTAAAAACCTTAAACATCTTTGGCATACATAAACTTCAAACTGTTCTTTTCATCTGTTCATGTATCGCTACTCCGACAAGGATCTGTCAAATTCATTTAACCCTCGTCTACCGAAAGGGGGTGGACCACCCCCTTCAGATTTTCCCCGGTCTACTAAAATCCCCTTTTTGGGGCCAAATTATTAAAAGTAATTGTCAATTGACATTTTCCGCTCCTTTTCATCCCAAAACAAACACCCACCGTGGCATATGTAAAACACAGGGTGATTCCAAAGTGATGGATAGGGGGTGGCAACCACCCCCTTCGGGAGAGAAGTACCAACATGCCTAGCACAACACAGGAATATCACAGACACTTGATTTTGGTACCAATAGGTAGGTATGGTCCTCCTCTTTCCATTGATACCACAATGAGTACCAACATGCCTAGCATTACGTCACAATGACGTCATAAAGTTCGCGTGTCAGCAAAACTTTTAATTTCCATAGATATACAGTGTGGAATAGGGGAAAATTCATTTTTCGCCAAAAGAAGTTAGGAATATCCGATTTTCATACGATTTTTGGCTCTACCTGATGGGAAACGACTAGTTTTATATTTGAGAGCGTTTTAGTACTATAATAATGTTTTAGTGACGTCATAATGGGGATGGTTTTGATACCAATGGAAAGAATAAAGAATCGGATGTTCAGTAATGAAAATCACAGGGGGGGGTGGTAACCACCCCCCCCCGGGAGTTTTGTTACAAAAAATGGCTCAGGTAGACGAGGGTTAATGGTTTCTTTACTAAAAATAGTGAAATTCATAATTATAATACAAGATATGCTCATCATTACCAGACTCTTAAATAAATGCAGTTCCTCATTAATCAGAAACTAAATCAAATTTACTGGCCCTGCCACCTGGAACAAACTTGATAAGGTACTCACATCAAGTAAAACATCTAGTTGCTTTAAACTCAAATATAAAAAAGTACTTAATTTGTGATTATAATGGTTAAAATCTCCTGCACATACCTATCATTGTTTCCTTGTTTCTGATCTATACCTTCCATGGCTCTCACCTCGCTTACCCTTAGTCTATCTTTGTCCCGTGACGTTCTGTGTTGTCTTGTCCTCGTCGATATCTGTTTTGTCTTACAAGTATTTCCTGTAATTTAATGTTTGTTCACATTACTCAAATCGTTTTTTAAATTTATTATTGGTAAGAGTAGTGGGGGACTGTAGTGCACAGATCTTATGCGAGTGTGCAAATCTGGATAAAATTGTGAATTTTGGTACACAAGTATATATGCATTGATAATCAAAAACATTGATGGAAGCACTTGTCACACCCCTTTCGTGGCCCCTCCTTGGTTACACACGGGTAAAAGTTTTAAAATGTTCCAATTGTGTTGAAAAGCACACTGATGTTTGTCTGGTTACAAGGATTCCAAAAAGGTATAGTTGATACTCCCAAAGGCTTATAGTAATTTGAATTATGGGGTAAAAACTGTAAAATGGTGAAAAGGTCAATTTTGGTTTGTACAGGGGTCAAAAATTAAAAGTTGCTCCAATTTTTGTAAAACGTGGTTCAAGTTGTTGATTTAGCTTATAGAATGAAATATAGGAATAGTTTTGACTATCTTACGTGTTTGGTTATTAACCAAAATTGCGAATAATTGCGAATAAAGTCAATAGCTATTGGCAGCTATTGGATTCTATTGACCTGTGACCTATTTTGTTGGATAACGTGAAAACTAAGCATAACAGATAAGGCCAACTATTCCTTATTTCAATCCTTTAAGCCAGGGAAACAATTTGCACCACATATTACCTGAATCAAAGCAACTTCTAACTTTTGACCCATGTACACACCAAAATTGACCTTTTAACAATTTTTACACTCCGGAACTATAAGCCATAGATAGTGTATAAACTATACCTTATTGGAATCCTTGAAACCAGACAAACGTCATGGTGTGCTTTTCAACACTTTCGGAACATTTTAAAATGTTGACCCCCTGTATAGCCATGAAACCCAAGCTGGGGTCCATTAAGGGGGTTGGCAAGTGCTTCCATCAATTTTATGGATTATCAATGCCTAAACTACTTGTGTGCGAAAATTCACAATTTTATCCGGAAGCGCACACTCTTTCACTACAGTCCCCTGCTAGGGTGGGATCAAAGATTAAAGCTCCTCGGGGGTTTATTTTCCCCATTCAGATAATCACACATTGTAAGCTACCTATGGTTATATTATATAATATTCTATAATCATAATTATTATTACTATATTATTATCTATAAAATATATAATCCTATAACATTTATGAACTTGTAATTTACAGTATTGTATCATATTGATTTGTATCATGATTGTTGTTCTGAATGAAATAAATAAATGAAAAAAAAGAAATGTTTACGTTCTTCTATATGGTTTACGCCGCATTATCTGAGTTTACACTGTATAAACTTAGGAAAAGGCTCCTTATCTAAGGTTTACGCGTCTTATCCATAGATAAGGAGCGCAAGTGTAAATCATTTTCTGCCTTATGTATGGATAAGAGACGGTAAACCCCAGATATGAGTTGTTATCCTAGGTTTACGCTCAATCTATGGTTTACATCACCTTATCTGAGGTTTACACTGTAAACCCAGGATAAGGTGCCTAAACAAGGGTTTACGCGTCTTATTCATAGATAAAGAGCACAAGTGTATCATTTTCTGCCATATCTATAGATAAAAGACGTATATCCTGTTATCCTAGGTTTACGCTCGTTAACTAGGGATAAGAGAAAAATGATACATTTATGCTTCCATAAGTGTTGGTCACTAGCAGAGACACTTCATGAGGTTACCTAATTCGAATTTGAGACTATTCGGCTCATATATTGTAGTCCGATAGTGCTTAGAAAAATGCTAAAGGAGCATTTCGTGATTCCAACACCTTCCGTTTTATTCATTGTTCACTATATAAAAAGCTTATTCCCCAAATTTGAGTTGATTCCGATCTTGCGGTTTTGTGTTATGAGCAATTGCTTGTTTCCCATGGTCCTATAGGCCACTGTGTTGTAATTTCTGTCCGTTTACGGACAGAAAATACAAAATTGCGAATTTCTTACAGATACGACCGGATTTGCACGTAATATTAGGTACACATGTTTTACTAAAGCTAACGGTTCAGATGATATCAAAATCTCAATTTTTTGAGCTATGTCGGGGGACGAGGTTGTGGATCACGAAATGCCCCTTTAATATAGATGAGGTGACATGTGACATCAACGAACAAAACACTGCCCCACAGTATGCGTGCGCACAAGCAGACCTTGTGTTTTCAAAATTCGCGCTCAATCAGTATGATAAGTCTATGGCATGCTTGATGTAGGGCATATTTTTCGCAATAATTAACATGTCAGTAGACCAGGTGCTAACTTGTGTTTATAAACATTGATGTCACATCATCTATTTGTCGGCCAACACGGTTGATTTCTCGCACTGAAAGCTCCACTTCCACTCTTAAAATTCCAGGTTCGTGCATGCGTTTTACTCAGAGGGTGTTTTGAATCAATCCCATAATGCATTACAATGTGCCTATATTGTACTGTTCTAAAAACATATCAGTACTTATATGGATAAAAAGTATTCCAAAAGTTTAAGAACCACATGACATTTCATGACCATGCTAAAAAAATCCCTAAGTACTAACACTTTGTGAGCTAAAATGAGTCTAAAAGTCAGGGGTTTTTATGTGTTAAGAATAGGAATTTTGTGAGATCACGTGCCCGTTGAGGTGAAATGTCCCAAAACTGGTGCATTGTGGGATTGACTCAATACAACCTCTGCGTTTTACCTTTGTAATTTAAAGTCAGGTTAAAATGTCATACGCGATGGGTGTATTTGTACGCGAACGTTGAATTCTTGTGTTCAATCGATGAACAAAAAAATTCTACATTTCAGGTACTAGTAAATACTAGGGGATCCATCAAGCCTAAAAGCTCAAAATAAGGTTGAACCCTACTCAAGATACACTAAAAGATCTGACAGGTGTTTTAGGTCAATTCGATGGTGCTGAGTTCAAATCTGCTGCATGCAAAATTGATAAGTTGGTGGAAAGTGGTGAAATTCTTGTTTTAAAGGGACACTACCCGATTTTATGATAAACACAGCTTTTTTAATACGATACAAGTATGCACATCTTCAAGAAAATTTCAACGTCACATAAAAGGTCAGGACATTAACTTTGTCGGACTTTTTTTTTATTATGGATGAAACCTCTAACGTTAAATGATTAAAGGGGCACTACCTGATTTAAGAGCTAACCAAGTAAAGCACCAACTTGGGTGGTTATTATTTGCACCTTAAACATTTTACACATGAATGGATGGTGACAACTTTGTTTAAATGAGTTCAAAATACCTATAAAGGGATCATTAATTATATTTAGATAGACCATAATATTTAACGCAGCTATTTTTCCCTGCACAAAAGCAAGTAGCATTATTACATGTATAAAGGACACGAGTAAAATGCTGTAACGATGATGGCACCAGCACGAATAATAGTATCACTAATAATTCTTTTCATTTGACAAGTCAAATTAAAGGCTGGCTCAGAGATAAGATTTGTGTGAGTTAATTAAAAATAGCCGCCTAAAAAAAAATAGCCACCTAAAATGCTCAATTCAAATAAAAAGTTTGAGATGAATCGGATTTTTCGTTATGATGCAGTAAACATTTGTGTGGTATAACAGTGTCATAGGATACTGTGTGTAACAAAAAATCCGGTTGCAGAATTTTATTACAAAGTTGTTATTTTCTATGTGAAAGACTTTGATTTGAGCTTAATTATTAGTATATGGGCAAGCATTATGTATATGCAAAAACATGATTTGTTTGAAATTGAGGGCGCCTTCCTTGAGAAATCTCTGAGTCAACCTTTAGTTACTTGACTCCAGTCTGTTTTTCAAGTGAGGACAGCATTTTGGTTACATGCTATTTTTACCATGATAACAATGTCCGGGGGGGGGGAGTTCTCACAGGGTTGTTGGTTACCCATGCTCGTGTTCCAGGGGTTCTGAAAGTGACCCCTAACGGAACCAATCTTCAGTGACAATAGACCCATAAAGGGACCAATTTTTAGGAAAATTTACTAGCTTTCAGTGAAAATACACCCCTAACGGGGCCAATTTGCAGTGAAATTATACCCCTTGAGGGACCTGTTCTCAATACATGAATAAAAGATATACCTTTAAAATACCCAATATACAAGAAAAATAATACTTGTGCTACTGAAAGAAAAATTACACACTTAAGGTTATTTTGCTAATATGTTTAGGTTAATTTTCCTCCTGTGTATCAAAGAACCAGTCACAATCATAACTGAATTTGATACCCTTAGGGAAACTAGAACTTGATTGTAGTTTCTATTAATGTGAATTTGATACACCTAGCGGTAGTCCGCATTTGCAGCTATAGTCGCTCTTTTTTGGAACAAGCATTGGTACCCGACCAAAATCCAAGAAGGTCCCGGGGGCACTGCTTATCTGAAGTGTAGGGGCCTTTTAGGTAAAATGTACCAAAAAATAGGGGGTCATTCGGTACACAACCTGAATCAAAATGAGGTCATCCAGTATGAAACATTAAGAAGGGCCGTTTAGGTAACAACCTGAAGTCCAAATAGGAAGTGCTTCTCTTCCACAGTTCAAACTGCAATGAAATTGTAAATTGTTGCCATTAAATTATGAATTTGGATGTTAAAACTATTTAAAAAGTGGATACTTTTTGCAAACATGCGAAAGATTAGGTATAGCAGGAAAGAAGACAATGGGGGTCTTTGAGTATCTGAAATGTTTTTAAAAAGGGGGATCATTGGGTAATACATGTATATAGGACAGCAGCACAAAAAATGAGTATTTGACGGGAGAAAAATATGTATTTCCCAATGCAAAATATATATTTCCCAATGAACCTCTACTTTACCTTGCTTCTTGGGGGAGGGGGGGAAGAGGAAGGGAAAAAATCTGTCTAGAGGCGCTTGCTCCATGCCCCCACTGGTTACGTCACTGTTTTGATCATATCTTATATTGCACTTTGCTCTTTTAAATTATGAATTACTCTAAGTTCTTGAAACACGATCATTTATATTATGATTGTTGTTCTGTAAAAAGGCGGGAAAAGAATAAGTACATTGAAATAATGTAACACCCCATTCCCCTGTTATGGGGTGTAAAGTTTGCATATGAGCTGGTGAAGTGAATGTAGTTTTTATCGGAGGGGAAATCATTTTCTTCGGAATCTCCACGGTGAGGTCCCAAAGGATATAGCCTATTTTCTCCATCCTGAGGACCCAGCAACAAGCTCCTCCCATTAGGAACAATCCATTGCGTTTTAGGGGGAATATTTTCTAGCAGTATAATG